>MCJB01035097.1:2907-28952 GCA_002018475.1 Nicotiana obtusifolia | reverse complement strand
GGGGGAGGGGGGAGAGTGAGGTTGTGGCGGAGAATAATAACTCAGTACGTTATAGTTGTTCTCCGCGGTGTCATGTTAAATTGGCACTTAAAATGGGGTACGATAGATTGATATCGTTGTTATGTAAAAAAAAATGAGTGTGAGCAAACGTTCAGTGAATTTTAAAGTAATCAAAAGATATCTGTATTCTGTTGGTCCGTAAGGGGTTGCTTGTTATGCTGAGTTTAACATCGAAGACGATGAAACTCTGACAAATTTTTGAGGACTCCGGATGAACACCGAGAACTTCTTGTGATAAAAATGTTGAAAATGTATGTCAAGGCTGAAGACGTTCGCAATAATGAGGTTTCGCGAAGTAAGGATATCCCTGAATCATCGGGTGGTTTTTTTTGAGCAGTTTTATCCAAACAGGTTCGGGTGAAAGAGTTTGGCCATATCTAAACTTATCTCCATGGGCAAATAAGGAGCGAGGACATAATTTATCCCCAAGTTTACATAATCCACAAGCCGAGTGGTAAACTTTAATTTTTCTTTGTGTTATGAAATTTATTTTTATGTATTAATTTGTATTAAAACTCATATATTCCACAAGAGGTACCGGTCAGATATGAATTTTACAAGATATGAACCAAAGGACATTTGGAACATACCTAGTTTTGGTGTGTTGGATCATGGTGGTCCATATGGGAGTCATCAGCAACATGATAATGTGCATCATAGGATATCAACACATTATGATTTATAAGTGAAGTGATAAAGTTTATATGTAAAGTTTGGATGAATTTGAGAAACTCATTATTTTATTAGTTTTGTAGTGAAAACGAGCAACTTGAAGGTCATGTCCTTACTTAATTGCCCGAAGACGACATATTTAATCGGGATTTGGCAGATGCGCTGAAGTCATAAGGATGATAGTGATTATGACAATAATGCTGATGAGTTTGGAGATGACACACCCTTCCCTGATGAGGGTGATGATGATGAGGACGAGAATGATGAACCTGATTTGAGAGGGAGAATGCTCTACCTCCCGTTAGACCAAGAGAGTACGAGTCCCATGTGTCGTTTCATTCAAGGGTGATTCCCTGCCTTGATCAATTTCCAAGTATGCCGGATATGGATGCCCTCACAAAGGGGTCTTGACAAAATTCGGATAGCAATATGGGATGAATCTAGGGCAATGGTGTTGTCAAAGGGCATGCTTTTTACTGATAAAGCGCGCCTAAGCAGGGAGGTGCAGATGTACAACTAAAAGAGTGTTGTGAAATCGTGGTTCATGAGTCATCTCTGAAAGCATACAAGGTTATTTGTCGTAGATGGTTTCAAGGTTGTAATTGGATGTTGCGTGCGAGGAAGCTAAAAACAAATATGTGAGTTGTGGGTAAATATATTGGCACCCACAATTGTGAAATGGACACATTCAATGGGAATTATTTAAATTGAATGTTGACTTGATTTGTCTTGTCTTGATTCCACACATTGAAGCATCCATAAGGTACAAGATCAAAGAGTGTATAACATCTGTCCACCAGGTATATGGATGCACCATTACCAAAAGAAAGCATTTCTCGGGCGTAAACATGCGTTTAAAATTGTTTATGATAACTGGAATAAGTCATTTGCCACTCTACCCAGGTACATGACTGCATTGCAACACTTTAACCTCGAGACTGTTGTTGAATGGAAGCTTTAGCGGAGTCCGGGAATACCAGAATACATACTCAGATATGTGTTATGGGCATTTAAACCGGTCATTGATGGTTTTTGTGCATTGTCGGCCGGTGATATCCATAGACGACACTCATGTCTATGGAAAGTATGATATTAAGTTGTTGATCGCCGTTGTTGTAGATGCTAATAGAAGTATATTTCCCCTAGCATTTGCTATTTGTGCCAATTAAATTCAAGAGACGTAAACATTATTTTTGAACCACTTGAAGGAGCACGTTGTCAAACAACGTTCAGGTATTTGTCTACTATTTGATTGGCATGGCGGTATTTTAAGTTCTGTACAAAATTTGCGTGCATGGCAGGAACCGTATGCCTACCACCATTACTGTGTTAGGCACTTAAAGGCCAACTTCCAGAGGGTTTATCCAAACAAGGACTTGCATGATTTAATGTGGATGGCTGCAACAGATCACCAAGAGTGTAAATTTAGGAGGCGAATGGAATTGATTAGGCAGGAAGACCCAGAAGCCTATCGTTGGTTGATGCGACATGAGCTTGACAAGCGGATTATGTGCTATGTGTATTGTCATGTCGACCTAAAAAAGATGTTGGCCTGAAAAAGCTGTTGACATGAAATGCTGGACCCATTTGTACCCTAATGAATCATTATCACGCGAAACATAGCGCCTCACTAATATGCACTGTGTATTGTCATGTCGACCTGAAAAAGCTGTCGGCCTGAAAAAGCTGATGTCCTAAAATGCTGGACCAACTTGTGCCCGAAAGAATCATTATCACGCGAAACATAGCGCCTCACCAATATGCGCTATGTGTATTGTCATGTCGACCTAAAAAAGCTGTCGGACTGAAAAAGTTGATGACCTAAAAAAGTTGGACACACGTATAACCTAAAGAATCATTACCACGCGAAACATAGCGCCTCACCAATATGCGTTATGTAACCTAAAATCACTCTTAGCTGCCTATAAAAACCTCGCTCATTTTAGTTATTATTTGCGTCATAAAACGAAATGAATAGAAATTTTTTTCATTAATTTTCCTTTTTCGAGCATTACGACATGTTTGGACGTAATTACGTACCAAGATGTTACTGTGGCAAACGTCTGATTTTGAAGTCATGTTGGTCAAATTGCAATCTGGGGCGCAGATGTTGGATGTGTAAATTATTATTCTTAGAAGAAATGTTTGTTAATACTTTTTATATAACATGTTAATTAATAGTCTTGTGTTATTCACTCACTGGTAGCATGAATGGTTTTGATGAATGGTATAATGAAACCATTTAATCAGGAATACTACAAATCATGTTTGCTAAACATTTAGAATCTAACCGGTGAATACGAACTTCAGATCGCAAAACTACACGAACAACTTGCGGCATTGCAGGAGAAACTAAAAGAGGCAGAAGAAGAAAAAAATAGATTGGAAAAGAAATTTAAGTGGTTGAAGCACAGAATAATGCGCGATAGTGGCTAAACAAATACATTGATGCATTGAGTGTAGTATTTTAGTTTTATGTTGTACATGTCATGTATTATCTTTAATAGGTATGAATTTAAATTCTATGTTAAGTTGTCAATTTTTTTGTGTGTTGAAGTGTTAAACTAATAAATATCTCGAGAATAAAAACACGTGTTGTAAATTATGTAAAACATAAATAATGTGGCTATTATATATTTAATGTCACATATACAAATAATAATAAATATCAATGTGTCCCACAGCCTGTATGCTTTAAAGCATTGGCTGGCCTGAGGCGCATCCCATCCCGCCCGGCTACGCTATCAGGATCATCCTTATCGCGTCGCCTCTTTATGGATGCTCTGCAGCATGATCGTTGGTAAGGCTAGCAGACTCGGTAGAAGCGACCGTCGGGCCGACAGTAATCTACAGAATAATAAGATATATTGACTATATGAAATAATAATTACTAGCATACATGTTAGAAAAAAAATTTAATGGTCATACCATGGTCTCACTGGGCTCCTGAATAAGATCATCCGTCTCCAGCATCTCAGTATCGCACAATGCGGCCTCCGTGACGGGCGATGCCGATGTCTTTAAAAAAAATAAAAATGCTACTGACTAATCAATAAGATAAAAACAAATAGAAATAATAGTAATACAAACAAAGCTGTGCATGAGTAGCGCCGCAAGGCTCTGTCGGAATATCGAGGTGCACTGGAGTAGATCAAGTATGTGCTAGATCCTCAGCATCCCTCAGTGATGAGCCATAACTCAGTCGTCGCCCACTATGCGCCTCTCGTGTCGGATGAGAATCAACAACCATCGATAGCTCTGTGCGACCAGGAAAATACTGATCCAACTCCTGTCGCGTAATGGACGTGCCGGCGATCAATAATAGAGCTGACGAGGTCACCTGCGAAGTCCTTGGCGACAACTGAAGGCTGAATGACGGCATGTCATGATGAGCATCATATGGATCGGGGTGGTCACCCGGCTGATCATCTCTAATATCGTCCATGCGTGCCTCAACGCCCCCTTGCTGGGGACCCCGTCGCCGACCACCACGACCTCGTGGGACACCCCTTCCTCTCTGCCCACGCCTGCCACGTCTTCCGCGTTCAGGCTCCACTGGTGGCCCATGATGGTACTCCTCTGGCGGCACATAAGCAGATTCGTATCCTAAGCGCTCATCATCTCGGGCACGTCTCAATGTCTCTGCAGCAAGATCAGTAACCCGACGGGCATACCCGTGCAAAGCTGCCGCTCCCTCGCCGGTATACTGCAGCATCTGCAGTCCCAACTGGTAGAACTGATGTAAGCCAATAGCATGCATAACATGTAAACTATTAATTATGTAAGTATAATGTAACATTAAGTAAGTATAACAAATAACATACCAGTGCCTTATGCCTCCCGGCGTATGGAATGTACACGACCTCCAGCACGATGAACGGGATTCTTGACGAGAAGTCGGGTAACGTTGTGATACCAACCCATATGCTCATGCTCGCCATCTGTACGCTCAGGTGCAGGAGGTGGAGGAATCAGGTCATACCTCTGGTTCCCAAACCTCAATTTGGGCCTCTAGCCAGGCCAAGTATGTCTGGTCAACCCTGGAATGATCATCCCGCTGGTAATGTATCCTAATCCAAGTGGGCAGAATAGGTACAAGCTGCAGTCGACCAAACTTGCGATGAACTCGCTCGGTGGCATGATGCTCGACAATATCGAGACATATAAGTGGGACGGAAGAGCTCCACGTAGCTCGGCTGGGGGAGCAATAATAGGGCAAGCCAGCTATGAGCGCGTCGCTGTATGGCCTCCATACGAATTATTAATTAAACACAGGAATCGTCAGTAAACGCAATAGATATAAATCCAGGCCAAGTAAACTTAAGTATACATGTACCTGCGCGCCTTCAAGCAAATCCAACAAATCCCTGTAATAGGGGGAGATTATGTCGAGCCTCGAACTCGCGTCCATAGCCTCGCCTATCAACCCACCCCCAAGCAAAAAGGAGAAACGGTGGAGGTGGTGCATCCGGAGCCATCGGTGGTAGAAGTGGTTGGAACTGCAGGAACCGCTCCCAGGCCCAAACGTAATATAGATTGTGGACGTAAAATTTAAGGTATTTTAATACTATGTATGTTATAATCATGAAAATAATTGACTATGCTTTCACCTGCAGCAGCGGTAAAAATCCGGCAACGTCTCTCTGGGTGCCCATGCACGCTTGACACATCTACCTGTATAGGTAACATAGAACAGTTGCACTCCTGTAACCAGATAAATCATCTAGCTGCTCCAGATGATATAGAAATCTCAAGCTGACTAGGTTTTCCAAAGTGTTCGGGAACAATACACCACCAAATATCAGTAGCAACAACATTCTCATGTACCGGTTGATATCCTCCACCGGTGAAGCATCCGTAATCTCCGCATCCATCGCTCCAGATGCTACTGGACGGGCGTCAGCTGCAACCGACTCACCCCACTCAATACAGTCTCCTCCGTTGGCTAGAAAACGGTGAGTCGCTACAACATATGTAGGTAATGCACTCCCCTATAGTCTCTAAGAGCATGCGGGTAAGCTACAAGTAATCCATCAACCGGCAACCCGAAGAGAACCTCCACGTCTTCAAGCGTGATAGTAGCCTCGCCGATGGGTAGATGAAACGTGTGCGTCTCCGGTCGCCACCGCTCTATCATAGCCATGATCAATGCCCAGTCGAACTGCAACCAGCCAATCTCTATGATCCTGTAGAAACCTGTATCCTGAAGGCGTCTAACTATACGGGCATGGAGTGAGTGGTCCCTAATGAATTCCCACATATCGACTATACGTTTGGGGCAGAATGTCTAGGACAAACACTGCCCATCCCAGATGTAGGAAGACCTATGGTTGTCCTGTAGCAACAGTGGCTCTCGAGATGCAAGTCCAGGACGCACAGGGGAACCTCCATGACGATGTCTGTAAATTGAACAATACTAATTATAGTATTTTTCTTTTTGATTGCTTAACGTCTTTAAATATATTACAATATCTTTTATACTAATATTTAATCGATATTTTTACTATATTATTACTTAAGTTGATACATTTTCTATATTATTATTTTATATGTTAATTTATTATTTTATATGTTAGGTTACTATTTTATATATTAGTGTATTATTTTATATGTTAGTTAATTGTTCTATATATCAGTTTATTATTTTATATCTTAGTTTATTATTTAATATGTTAGTTTATTACTTTATATGTTTGTTTATTATTTTCTATCTTAGTTTATTATTTTATATTTTAGATTATTACTTTCTATGTTTGTTTCTTATTTTATATGTTAGTTTATTGTTTTATAACTATACATGATATAATTAATAAGTATTCATATAAAAATACTTAGTTTGACAAATATTGTTATTTTCTTACATTTACTGACTAGCATTCGAGAGAGTTTGTGTTTGAACTATCATCTTTTTTCAAATATGTTTGGGGTTAACAGATAGTTAAATGATTAATTTCAATAACTACAAAGATACTATGCTAAAGGGCACTATATTATACTACGCTAAAGGGCACTAGATTACAATTACAGGCACTATATTAGAATTACGGGCACAACATAACGTTAAAGGGCACTAAACAATAATAAAGTCACATATTAATATATGTACAACAATAAAATCTAAATAACATTAATTATTCATAAAATAATAATTTATTAATTTTACTAATCTTTTAGCACATAAATAATCTAATCCGAATAAAAAATAATAAATTAATTAAATCACAAAACAATCGCAAAAATACATATACTACAGTAAAAAAACAACTAATAAATATTTTTTATAACAACTAATAACATTAATATTCATAAAATAATAATTTATCTATTTTTTCTAATTTTTTTACTACAACAATAATCTAATCCGGATAAAAAATAATAAATTAATTAAATCACAAAACAATCACGAAAAAACATAGATCACACTAAAAAAAACAACTAATACGCATTTTTTATACATGAGTTTTAACAAAAAGTAAGTTGAAATACCTCGATTTATAATTTTTTGAAAGGTAAGGATTTGATGATTTAGGGACCGAAATGAGCAATCCACTACGTGATAACGCCTTAGATCCGATATAAGCTTGCTACAATACCGAGAAATTATACTTTTTGTGGTATGGATAACCTCCACTGAGTTTTTTTCTTTAAAAATGGAGGGGGGACCGACTTTTTGGTTTTGGAGGAGTTTGCTGGTTTGCGTCTGGTGGGCGAAGGAGATGACATGATTTTTTTTATATATGTATAGTGCGCATATATAAGGCGCTATAGTATAGTGCGTTATATACGCGTGCTATACCTCCCGGCCCATCTTAAGTTCAAATATAACGCAGTTATTCACCGTACTATATTTTAATGAATAAAACTATCATTAATATATAGCGCGGTGAGTAAGCACGTTATATATAAAACGGTGCCTAATTTTCTTTTTAACCTATTTGTGTTTGATCGAGTCAGCGCACATTGGTGCACTCCCTTATTTTCACATTTGGAGCAGGGGCCAAAAACCAAGAAGCACCCCCATAATTTGGTTTTAGTCAAAATGCCTCTCTGTCTTCTGAGAAACACTGCACTTCTTCCCTTATTAGTCCTACTTCGGATTCAAACCATTTCCTCCGCCAAAATGCCACGAACCCGAAGCTCCCTCAAGCGAGAACCCCCTTTTGATAAATATCCAGGTCAGTCAAAAAATAAAAAGAAATACTCGACTTTTCAAAGCATTCCCAGTTAGAGTAACTTTACTGTTGAAAAGATAGACGTTCGCATTGAAATATACAAATAATAGGAGTAAATTTATTGAGGGGTGGGGGAGATTTCAGCCATAGTTGGAAATTTAAGTAATATTATTAAGTTTTATGTGCAGGTTCTGAAGGCTCAGGTGGTAGCTCCGTTCCTGAATTTCGTGTTTTCGTACGGAAAAAGAGAGTGAAAAAGACTCTGGAAGTTATAGACAAAGAGGTCAAGGAAGAATCTTCTGGTAAAAAAGTATGTTAGTCCTATATCTTTATTATGTTACTCCTATATCTTTATTACTTTTGGCTTGAAATAGTTGTAACTAAGTGCATTAATAGAGGGAATAGACTTTTCAAAACTCAATTACTTATTTGGTTTAATCATTTGAGCTTTTGAAGGTAATTTGATCATTTAGTTTTCAGTGACATAAAGGAAAAAGAACAACTTTCTAATTATCTTTTTGAATTTTGCAGTTTGTTAAACTGCCTGATATAGAGGATTTTTCCTACGTTAAGGACGATATGTATTCCCAGTCAAGTAAGTCTCGAGTATTTTTTTTGACTCCATAGCTATTCTTATCAATTATATAGTTTTTGATGAAATAAATGAATGCAATTGGATAAAATCTTTGCATGATTAGACAATGAAGTTTCTTATCATAAGATTAGACAATGAAATTTGAACATGATTTTGTATAAGTTCGAGTACAAGAACACTAAAAAGATACAACTGTAGAAAGACTGTTAGTTAGATAGAGTGACAGTCTCCGAATAAGGAAAGAATACAGAATATCCAAGTAATTGACTCGAGGAGCAAATTTCTTTCAAGTTTGAGTTAGCGACACCAAAGAGATCGCATGATTTGACATGAACTAACCCTTGGAAGTTAAAAAAGAAGGATAAGTTAGAAAAGATATCAATGGAAAAGCAACAAAAGTGATAGGAGATGACTAATTGAAGTAATAAATGCGACGGAATCTTTATGACCCGTTGGATATCTTTTCTTTATTACATAGACATATTAGTCGAGGAACCTAACTTAGCACTTTGACTTCCAAGGCAATCTGAAATGAATAGAAAAGCATATTAAGACATGTAAAAATTAAGTTGTATAGAAGAGTGTGTTGAAATTGCATTGTGCAAAGAATTAGAGTGTTCAAAAGAGATAAGAGAGGAAGTACATGACCTAGTGTTTGCAAGTCATGTTATCAAAAGCTTATTAGCAATAGAAGATCTATAGATGTGGCTTTTCAATGGCACATATGACAGCATTTAAAACATCGATCATTTCGTGACTAATAGTTACTAGTTTCTAAGATAGGAAGTATGTGCTTGCCCACTCAGAAAGAAAAAATAAGGGATGAAAGTATAAGCATGTGTGTGAGAAAGTGAAAAGGGCCATTTTTTGGATATGATAGGGGGGATAAAATTTGAAGGTTGAATTTTCGTATGTTATTGCCATTTCTCTTTTTCATGTTTATATGAAGTTTCAATGTATAGAACTCGGTCATTGTACAAGCTTTCAGTCATCTCTGCATCTCTGTTATTTGCTTTCCTATCGACATTGGGCTTCCCAATTTCTCAGTTTTTCATCCATTTTGCCAATCATTCTTTACTTTGTGCAGCACCTGCCAAAACTGTGCATTTGACTGGAGAAAAAGCTCTATCCCAGTTGACACAAAAAGGTAAATGAGGTAATCCAGAGGTTTCCATTAATGTTTCTGAAGTAGGAACAAATTCAGATACGTCTTTAGCCTTGTCTCTTCCGATATGCATCATTGTTTATGCTGATGAGCTTTGGATGACGCTCAAAAAAGATGATAGATTATAACTGTCAAGAATTGAAAATGAGATTTAGGAGGTAATACAAATATGCACTTAAAGAAAAAGAACGAACTTGTCAGCTAAGGGATAAGTGTTAAACCTACAAGAAATCCTTCTTCTAAGGTTCAAAAGATCGTACAACTCAATATCAAATCTGAAAAGGAGAACCTCCTCAAATATCCCTTCCTTCATGTCACTGCACAATGGTATTTTTGGATGTAACAAACCTTCATGTCATCTCTAGGATTATAATATTAAACAGATCTTACCACTAACCTAATATCACATTCACAACTATAAGCCTGAAGTTAATCTACTTTTGTTGAAACAAAACTCACAAATCTATAAAACTTTGAAAAACCAACTAAACATGAATTATAGATCGTCCAAATGGCTGTTTGGTTGGTCAAAAGCTCAAGTCTGTATAGTTAAAACCGCGAAACTATTTCTCTGCGGACTAGCTTGTCAAATCTGCTGGTGAATGGCTTTAACTTCTAGTAGAAGAGTCCAATTTAAGGGGTAAGCAATATTATGTCATTCATTGGTTTCATTAATTTTAATATTCAGAACTGATGACCTCAATTGACACGTTGAATAGAAATTTGTAATATGAAGATGTTTTTTTTTGGATAAGGTATGAAGATGTAATACTTGTACTACCAAAGTGAATAAAGAAGAAAAGGGAAGAGTTCTTAGCTCCAATTCAGTTTTCTAGACACAAAAAAATAGAATTAGCCTTAGTCTAGAATTAATGAGATTTATTTTGATGCTTTAATAGAATTCTGTTTATTATGTCTTGTTGTGGTTTGCTAATAGCAAAAGTTTTTTTGGTTTATAACTTACACTAGTTCGTTTGAAATAAAAAGGACTTAAAAGCATCCTTATGCGCAACTCTACATTTTGTTGAGCCAATGGGCACTTTGTCTTGTTTAACCATATCATTTAGCTAAGGTCTTTTGAAGGACAGAAATCAAAAGCGTCAGTCTCTCTGATTCAGTACGACCGCCTCTGAACTGGGAAAAAGTTCTTGAAGGAATCCGCAAGATGAGATCCTCTGAGGATGCACCTGTAGACTCCATGGGTTGTGAGAAAGCTGGGAGTTCTCTTCCTGCCAAGGTGATACTTTTTGTGCACTAATTGAACTCAAAAGCATATTGTGATGGTGGGACGAATTTGAAGCAGCTTTAGGATTCAAATCTGTTGGGTTTGAGAGTGAAAAGGGTAAGTAATTGTTGGGTAAGAAGGGTTTTAATGTCAACAAGGGTTAAGTAGTGGTTTGGGTGTGTGTGTGGGGGAGGGGGGGGAGGAAGAAGCTGTGAACACTTATAATTTATCTTTTCTTTTTTAAAATGAGACTAATAAAGAAAGAAAGTTCTAGAATGACTCGTAGACCCTTGAACAACTCGCTACAGATTTCTACAGATCAAAATGATAACTCTAGCAAAGAAACAATGTGTTCTCCGAAAGATAATTCTTCCCTTTATATATATGTAATTGTGGCACGCAGTAGGTGCTGAAATGGCTTTACAAAAGAAGCTTACACCTATAATGAGGATAGAAACAATGTTATTCTGTAGAGTTAAGAATGAAAAGGACAAGGAAAAGAGTAGAAGTTACATGTAGTCATACCTTTTTCATGTGAAATTAGCAACCTCTAGCCTCCTTTTGACTAACTAATGTCAGAACTTTAGGTGACACATGTGCCATGGAATTAAATTCCTGAACAGGAGAAGAGGTGCATAATTTCGGCAATGTAGAAGAATATCCATGTATTTTACCTAAAAAAGGAACTATTTTACTCTGGAAAAGGACGAAGGCACAACATTTTTGGTGAAAGAAGTTCATCAAAACATACAATTATTGGATGTTATTCTTTTATTTTGTTATATGAATTTAGGTGTTCAACTAATATCCTGCTAATTCAGTGTTTTGCCTTCTCTAGAAAGCTATTATTAATAAACTGTTTTTCAGCGACAGGCTCTTAGATGCGTTTAACAGTAAACTCTTCTAATTGTTGAATGAGAATTGGCTTTACGTCCATTCAAGTATCGCAGATTGTATCCATTGCTGACTCTTTGGTGGAGAATTTTTAAATTATTGATGACTTCTAGATGCCCGATCTTGACTTTGTTGCTAATTTTGTCGCTTCATGTTTTCATCAGGAAAGAAGATTTGCGGTCCTGGTATCATCACTCTTGTCAAGCCAGACCAAGGATCAAGTTAATCACGGCAAGTTATAAAGTTTCTAATCTTTTAATTTGAAAGCTCTCTTACTGATGCTGTACTAACTCTGATGTTGCCAATCCTAGTTATATTGTGCCTGACGTTTGAATTTGATTGTCTAAGATATTTGGTTTTCTACTGATTATTATATCTTAAAATAAAAAAATCTGTCATTGTTGTCATTGTCTTCGTCATCTTACCTCATATTGCTCCAGCAATCTTAAAAAAGCTTCTCCCCCTAAATTCAGCATTCCTGCCTTTCCTTTTTCTGTTTCTTTATTTTATTTCAAGAGTCTTGTTTTCTCAGTTGATTATGGCAAAAAAGATCTCTGCTGATATCCCGCAACCATGTATAGTGACCTTTTCCATCAAATCTTCATTTGCAACTTGAAAAGTCCTAGAACCTGTGCAAATAGAGGCCTTTCTATAAGTTCAGGTTTGAAATAAGTACTAAATATAGGATAGAGAAAAAGTTGCTAAAAATGCAATACATGATTTTTGAGTTGAAGTGCTAAATTATCATGTGGTATCATTACTAAATTACATAGTTTTCGTTAGACCTAGGTCTGATTCAAATAATCTGTAATTATGTTATTTACTTGCATTCATTAAGGCCTTATTATCATACAGGAGCTATCCAGCGTCTCCTGCAAAATGGCTTGCTTGCTCCAGATGCCATTGACACAACAAATGAAGAAACCATCAAGAGCTTGATATATCCGGTAGGCCTCCTTTTACGCCAATTACTTGCATGCTGTATTCCTTTTGCTAGACCTGGATTAGCTGAAATGGTAGAAAAAATTAAGAAACATTCAGCGTTGTCCTTTAATCGACATATTTGAGAGTTTTCTGAACATTGATTGGTAATGTATGGACTTTTTCCCTTTCAGGTGGGGTTTTACACGAGAAAGGCTAGCAACCTGAAAAAGATAGCAAAAATTTGTCTTTCAAAGTATGCCGGGGACATTCCTAGTTCTCTGGAGGAATTGCTTCTACTCCCAGGAATTGGTCCCAAGATGGCTCATCTAGTAAGGAAGTTATGTTTTTCCCTATTCCCTTGTCATCCTCACTTGTAAACCAGTTGGATGTATTTCCGTTTAGGTTATGAATGTTGCATGGAACAATGTTCAAGGAATATGTGTAGATACTCATGTGCATCGTATTTGTAATCGGCTTGGATGGGTATCACGTCCCGGAACAAAGCAGGTACTCTTGATTTTCATCTGACAGTGAGTACGTCTATTGTCTCAGGTCTCTGTGATTCTCACTTAATGGACGCTCCTTTTTCCAACTTTGACTAAAAATTCGTATGGGTTGAGGAAAGCATAAAATATACGGAAGTTCCAAGTAAAAAAGATAAGTGGAAGAAACTTTAAACTTCTGCGTTGCTTTAGCTTTCCACAATTATGGATTACCTTTAAAATAGCAGACTTATGGTGTGGGATCTGTCGATCTGAGTACTGCTTTAACCACTCTGGGATATAATAATTGTGGCCAACAACATTTTAGGCCTGGTATAGGATGTAAATCTTGTTGAGTTGCAATTCTCTTAATGTTCGACAAAGCAGACTCCAAGCAAGATGGATAAGTTTAGTTCCTCCAACCTAACCATAGAACGAAAGTTATTCAACAAATTTGATCGATAACAGCATAAAGCATAAAAGATTTGATTGGTTTGACTTGCAATTACTTCAACCTAATGCAGAATATGAAAAGTGACCCTAATTCAAGAGATGATATTGCAGGTAAAGGAAAAGTGTAAAATTGAATAGGTTAGATTGAGATTCATTAAAACAGGACGTAGCAGCATGCGGGGACTGTCGTAAGAAATAATAGTGGCAATGAATTTGACATGTCCAGTGAGTGGAGAGGTAAAGAAATTGTTGAGTTAGGGCCTGCTTTGTCTAGCAATAAGAATTTCTGGTGGTTCGAAGAGGATGCTTGTTATGTAGCCTCATTGCTTCCTGTTTGATGGTTTTAGGCTCTTTTGTTAGATAGCATATTGTGGAAGAGGGGATCCAAAACTTAAGTTAATTTACAAAATGGTATTAAAGGATCTAATCAATAATTTAATCATATCATAAATCATTGCAGGAATGTTGTTTAATTTCTTACTTGTTTGCTCTTCGTTAGAAAACTAGAACCCCTGAGGAGACTAGGGAGTCTTTGCAGCTTTGGCTTCCGAAGGAAGAATGGGTGCCAGTCAATCCTCTCTTGGTATGTACACGATCTATCTTCCTTGCAGGCATAAATTATAGCCACTTATGTAAATTTTCCATCACTGTAATGTAAAGCTACCAAACTGGTGGTGATTCTTGCATGGTTCTTTTTCATCTTATTTCAGTGAAAGTGGACGCACAGTAATATATTCTTTTGTGAAATTTCTTCGAAGCAGCAGGTGTAGACATTAACAAGAGTGCGTCTCATAGAACATAGAACAAGGTGTCTGACTAGGGAACGTATCTTAATAGCTTAAAAAGCTCAACATATTTGCTTGAATTGACTCCACAAGAGTGGGAAGTTTAGGAACTAACAATCTCAAGACTCTACATCTTTTCTTTGTTGAAACTTGTCAGCATCTGAATCCAATAGATTATTTCAATAATTACACCAAAGTAGACAAATAGCTTTTATATATTAAACCATTTTAACTTAGTTCTATTGATCTTAAAAACAGGTAGGGTTTGGACAGACCATATGTACTCCTTTAAGACCACGTTGTGCAATCTGTGCGGTAAGTGATCTCTGCCCATCCGCATTCAAAGAGGCGTCAAGCCCATCTTCCACTCCCAAAAAGTGACATAAGATGGAATTTCAACAAGCTTAGCGGTGAGGATACAGTTTTTTGAGTCATTTCTCCCATAACATTTTCATTTTGGATTTAACGATAGAAAATCCTTGTGCTCTTAGATCATATATTATTCCTGCCAAATAAACGTCTATGCCTTTTTCTTCCTTCTCGGTGGATTGGGAAGGAAAGTTATTGGTTTTGTTTTGATGGGAGACTGAAGAAGTTGACAAACTGGCAAAGTACATATTGTAGCATTTAGATCCATTTTGTCCAGTTCAGTTCACTATCCTACACTCCACGACGGGTGTAAGAACAGATATATGAGATTAAGGGAAAGTTATTCCATGATATCAGTATTTTGGATTGATACTATTTGCCTCTTCAAATTGTGGATGAGCAATGGAATCCAAATGTATATCCTTCTACCAGCATTTCATTTAATTTCTTTTCCTTTTTTACTGTGTGGTGGGTAAGAATCGAATGGTTATTCTGGAGATGTTGATGAAGACTATGTTCAGTTTGACAAAACTGTAAAACTACAGATTTACGATATTTGGCACCATATTCGCCACATCACGTCCCTTATCATAGTTTTGATAAAACTGGTACGAGAATTTATTTTTTCGAAGACAATATTTTTCCTCAACAGGTCCGTTACTCTGTTAATCAGTACGTGGATGCAAACTAGCTGAAACAACTATAATTTTGTTTTCATCGCTGAAACAATTACAATAATGAAGGTCGAAAATTACTTTTCTCTAATAAGTTCTCCTAAAATGTCGAGTGAATTGAAAATCATTTTGGCATCCACGTCGTAATTAGTCAACGTGATTCTAAATACTGTCCATACACGTTTCAAAGGATCAGAAAGAAAATTGAAGTAACTGCGCTGTGGCTATCTTATCAGGCTTTAGATTTTTATTTTATTTAGTATGGCATTTAAGATGATATGAGCTGTATTCTCCAACTTTTCAGGTTCAGGTTGTCACATTTTCCTTCCGTTTGATAAATTACAAAAATGAAATCCAAAGTCTGAGTACAACATTACCCCCACTGTAATATATCCTCATTAAAGTAGAACTACTAAACTTTTAGACTAACTCAACAGAAAGAAGTTGCTAAAATTGCACATGTTACCAGCCTTCCTCTGGAATATTGAAGTCACCCACGCCATAAATAAGCAATGCATCCAAACTTGAGGAATACACCAGGGCCCAAACTTAAGACAGTAACATAAAACTGGCAATAAGAAAATTCCCGGGGCACAGTTTTTCCAGTTCTTCGTGTCATTCAATTATTTCCCAGCAGATGTGTCCGACGTGACTTCTTCAGTGAATTCAGATAATGGCAATCTGTATATTCGCACAACATCATTGCAATATTATTACAACTTATCCTGCATACTTAAATCAGCTAGCCTATCTGTATTCTGGCACTTAGCTGATTGAACAGGAATAGTGCTTTTGCGCCAATTCCAATAGTTTATTCTCATTGGATCAGCATGTTCCAAGATGGAACAAATTCTCTTTGCCAATGGTAAATCCGGTGAGCATGACTGTGGAGTAAGAACATCTACTGCACTTTTTAATTCTTCCCTTGGTTCAAAACCATGACAGAGAAGATCCAACAGCAAGCTCAGAGCATGCACATGATTATTTTCGGAGGTTAAAACATCCAAAAGCACCGCTGCTACTTGAGAATCCTCAACTAGAGATTGTGTATCATTCTTGTAAAGACCGCGAAGATACCGCCAAGGACTTTCATTCTCTGGACTAGCTCTGAGGGCTTGAACTGTGTAATTCACTTCCAATTCCCTCATTGCCGCTAGGCCCCCCAATAGAGGTGATCGTGTCACAACAAAGTATCTCTACAAGAAACAAAGTAAAGTGAGAAGCTAGTGACCTTCACAAAGGAATTTTTAGCCTTTTAACTTTTTTAAGTTAATAGTCATAAAACATTTGTTAGAGGTGAGCTCCTTGAAAATGTCAGGGGTTACTAATATCAATTAGGAGTTTTAGAATAATTAAAACAAAAAAGGAATGAAACTTTTACAGCTAATTGTTGCTAGAGACTAAAATGAGAGTGAACACAGTCAAATAGAAGCAGCACTACTCAGTTGCTCTGTATTTCTCCTAGCTACTATATAATAAACAAACATGGTAATGAGTCTCATGCACACTTCTTTATGCATTTTCCTTTAGCAAATGAACTTGACGGAGGTTATTTGCAAATATAGAGACTTATATGTCAACCCCAGAAGTCTTTTCTCATTAAAATTTCATGGGTTTGGGATAACTGAAGAAGTTAAAGCTTTATGGAAGAGTATTATGCTTGTTCTGTGCTGTATTTTTTTGGGTACCACTAGAGGATTCCAGCACAGACTCCGCGTTCAGCTTTAGATTGAGAAAAATCTATTTCTTGCCATCTTATCATTTTCAGGCATACTTTTAACAAAGCTCCCAAGGGAGTTGTATATGCTTCTCGTTTGGAGATTTCTTTGTTTATACCTTCTGATTCTGTCAGTTGAGGACATCTTGTTCCTCTGTCCTGTTCCTTTACTATCAAAGAATTATTTATTCTCATAAAAAAAGGAAAAGAAGTTCAATCATTACCTGATTCCAAGCAGAATTGTTGTAAATATCATCTTCGAGGAGTTGTTGACAATAAGCAAGCTCATTTTCCCATCCGCCAAGAGCTTGAAGGACCCACTGCATAAATAGGAAAAAGAACATCAGTATTCTGGTTTGCTAATGAGAAAAAGAAGCAAGTACTACAAAGTAGGATCCAAGCTCATCTTTCGCAGGTTCCAGGTTAGATCATAGAACTGTAAGATTATCCCAAGAATAGATAAAACTAATTACTCCATTTGTCTGCGCTTTTATCATCTTGATTTGACTGGAAATCGACTTCAAAGGTATAGTTGAAATTGTATAGTAGCTGAAGAAGCACAAAATTTTGGAGTGTATATCCCTATTGTTTATGCTTTTATAGGTAGTGTTGTCAAAGGCTCGTGTAAAGCGCTTAAACAATGACTATGTACAGTGAAGGTTGATGTTTCGTCTCGCTAAAGTGACGCTATAATACAGCACCAAGGCGCTAAGGCAGCCACCTCTGGCTCTTGAAGATAGCGACGCTACTCAATATATATAGCTGCCAAAGTGAGAGATTATTGTCAAAGAAATTATATGAATGATTTGGTAAGTAACTCGGAAAAAGAAATTAGGGATTCTTTCCTTTTGGGATAAAAGTAGTGGTGTTAGCACCAGCTTGTGCACACTTCGACTATTTGAAACCTGGTCTCCAAGATTTACACCCACTTCATTGACCACTAGGTCACCCTTAAGTAAAGGAAATAAGGAACTTAACACAAGAAAACCAGTTCTATTGCCAAATCAAAAACTTTAAATTGTCTTTTTTGCATCTGACTTAGAATTAAATAAGATTATTGAACTTGATGTACTGTTACTTCATATATTTTAGTCAATTGAAGTTTTTTGTCGTCCCTTTCTCCATAGAAGTGTTGTTTATGCTTACAATTACTTTTTCCTCCACGCCTCTTTTATTATCACTGTTCCCAAAAGAGAGGGTGCATCGAGCTTGAAGGATAATAGATCAATTAGTCTAGTGGGAATCATTCATAAGACTATATCTAAGGTGCTTTCCCATAGACTGAAGAAGGTATTGGATGTGACAGTATCTACTTCACAAAATGCTTTCGTGGAAGGAAGACAGATTCTAGATGCATCACTAGTGGTTAACGAAGTGGTTGACTCGAGAAGGAAGCAAGGAGAGACGGGGATATTGTGTAAACTGGACCTTGAGAAGGCCTAACGATTATGTTAATTGAGAGTTCCTTGATTTCACTATGTTGAGGATGGGATTTGGTGCAAGATGGAGGAAATGGATCAAGTTTTGCATTTCAACAACCAGGTTCTCTGTTCTTGTGAATGGTAATCCATGTGGTTTCTTTGGTAGCTCGAGAAAGATGAGACATGGCGACCAGTTATCCCCTATGTTCTTCACTTTAGTGATGGAAGCGTTGAGTAGGATGATGGACAGAGCTGTGACTGGGGTTACTTAGGGGGGTTTTCTGCAGGGATTGATGGTCAAAGTATTGTGAGGGTGTTTCATCTTTTCTTTGCGGATGATACTTTAGTGTTTTGTGATGCTGACAGAGCACAATTGTTTCATCTGAGACAAATGTTGACTTGGTTTCAGGAAGTGTCAGGCGTAGAGATCAACCTCAAAAAATGCGAGATTATCCCCGTGAGCGAGGTTGAGAATATAGAGGTCCTAGCACAAGTGATGAATTGTAAATTTGGGGCTCTTCCTTCAACTTATCTGGGACTACCGCTGGGAGCATCTAATAAAGACCTAGCAGTTTGGAACCCGCTAATAGAGAGGGTAGAAAAGAGGCTTGCAGGTTGGCAATAGAGATATTTATCTAAGGGGGAAAGGAAGTGTTAACTAAGAGTACTCTGTAGAGCATCTCCACTTATTTTATGTCTTTGTTACACGCTCCAGATAGCGTAATATGAAAGTTGAAAAAACTTTAGAGGGACTTCTAAGGCATGGCTCGAGTGGGGAGATGAAGTTTCACTAGGTAATTGGGAGTCTGTTACTACACCAAAGTGTTGGGGTGGGCCGGAGATAAAGGATCTAAGAGTTTTCAATAAGGAGTTACTATGAAAGTGGTTATGGAGATTCGGGGTATAGGTGGATGCTCTTTGAAGGGGGGTGATTGTGGAGAAGTACGGGGTTTTGGAAGGGGTTGGAGGACTAAAAATGCTTCACTTCCCAATGGGTGTGGTTTATGGAGGAATATTATAAAGGGATAGGAAGAGTTTGATGAGAACATTTCATCAGAGTGGGGGATGGGAGGAGGATAAGCTTTTGGGAGCATAGGTGGTGCAGAGACAACATTTGAGAACCGCATACCCGAACCTGTACATTATTTCAAGCCAAAAGAAGATGTTGGTCCATTGGTTGTGGAGCCTACAAGGGGAACTTAAGGTTTGGGAGTTACTTGCAAGACTGGGAGGTAGAAGAATATCAAAATTTGCTTGGATTACTTCACACTCAAAAATATTCACAAGACAGATATGATGCATGGAGATAGGTCTCGGGGATAAGGGCATTTTTTATGTTAAGTCCTATTATGAGAAGCTCCTAATTAGGGAGAAGCTAGTCTTTCCACATAATTCAATATGGATCCCGAGGATATGAGAAAGGTGTGTTTCTTCACTTAGCTAGCTACAAGAGGCGCGATTTTGACAACAAAAAATTTGAGGAAGAGGAAAATTACTTGTGTAGTTGGTGCTTTATGTTAAAGACTCGGGAGAAGATATGAATCACCTTCTTCTGCACTGTCGAATAGCATCTTTTTTGTGGTGAGAAATTTTGAGATGGTTTGGGATGGAGTGGGTGATGTCGGGCACCCTGAAAGACACAATGTATAGTTGTGCTTTCCGAAGACGGAAGAGAAGACGCAACCACACAGGTCATGGGATGTTGCTCCTCTACACTTATGTTGACCATATGGAGAGAGTAATAGGAGACCTTTTGATGGAGAAGAGAAAGATATTGTTTATTTGAGGAATAGCTTCTTTTCACTTATTGTTTTTTGGAGCACCCATGAGGTTCCCTTATGTATAGATGATCGAGCGGCATTCATAGAAAACCATGTCTTTTTGTAAGGTTTCCTATTTTTTGGTATACTTCTTGTATACGTGCATCTTTTGCCCTTTGCTTTCAATGAAATCTATAACTTTATCCAACAAAAAAATTTACTTTTTCCTTGCATTACATATATAATTTTTTACTTTTCATCATTTGCACTTTTAACAGTGAAGCCCCCGTTTTAATTACACTTACTTGTGATGTCAAAGGAGAATTTGGGGCTTTTTAAAGTTTTCAAGCATTTGACAACACTATTAGAGGGAAGATATAATTGGGATTGATTACATGAAACATGTTTTAAGCAACAATGAAGCAAACCCCCAAAAATAATGCAATGAATTGTCATGGGATGCGCGGGATCCTAAGATTAAATATGATCCTATGTCACCCTACTTTGACCTTACTATCTTTTTTTCTTTTTGGATGACAGAGAAATTTGTCTAGGGCTAATCCTTGGGACCAACCAAAGCCTTCAAAACTCAGAGATAATGGGCCTGTCCCTCTATCTTTCTCCACTTAAATTCCAGGCAAAATTCACGTGGCTTTTGGGCTTGAACCCTGTGACCTAAGTCACAAGTCCCTCAATCTTTGCCAATTGAACTAAGCGCCGGGGACTTTTCCCATAACCTTAGTATCTTGTCAATTCTATCCAGGATCTGGATCAATTCCATGAACTTGAATAATCCAGATCATGATTTTAGTAACATGAAATACAACTCAGGCGAAAGAGTTTCTTTTAAACAGGTAAAGGAATCATATTTTCGTCCCCCAATAAAAAGAAAAGGGATGAAAAGACAACCTGCCGATGGGACCAAGCATGATAATTCTTTGCATCCTGAGAAAATATTTTCTTGGTGAATTCTAGCTCATTTGTCACAGCTTCAGCTCCCAGCTTCTCAACAAGCCATCGTCTATGATGCCTGTAAGTTTCTATCATGAAGAACTTCGACAATTGTGCACATATTTACAATTAGATAAAAATAAAGAATTCAACAGATCAAGAATAACTTGTGTGGAGGAACAACCGTCCCCACTTCCCTTTTCTGTGAAGGAAAACATGGTGTCAAGTATAATATGCAGGTACATAGATACTGAAAAGGGTAAAAGACAATCATTTCCCCCTCACCAATGTATTTATTATAAGCACTTTTTATTCCAAGAACATAAACACAATACATTATATGAAGTTCTGCAATTTTTTTGAAACATGCACATCTCATAGAAAAGGTGCATGTCTCACCTTATCTCTCAGCCCAATGAAGCCCGTTTGTCCTTGTGCAAGAGCCATTAATTTTTATTTCTAAAAGAATGGAATTCCAGGGTGCTAACTAACTAAAAATGACCAATTCATCACTAATTCATGATTTACCTCCTTCTACCACAGGATGGAAATTTAGAACTCAATAATCGAGTGTCTCTGCTTATCAGTTTTTTGTTTTATATGTTATAATGGCGTATCTGGTAGTTGAAAGCTCGCCAACTGTCTAATCCCATCAGAAGCAGTTTCATCATGTTATATGTATTAACCTTGGACTCATGATATAAGTCACTTGTCAACGAAGTATTTAGTTTCCATCACCTTTACTTAAGAAGGGACCTGTGTGGAATTTCAACTTACCATATTTGATAATTTTTTGTGTTCTCCCCAGCAATGCGATCAACAAACTTCAATTCTTCATGCAAATCAACACCCAGTGCCTCCAGCACAACTCGCCTGAATTGCCATACCTAAAGATGAAAAATTACCCATCAACTAACAACTCTTAAACTTAGTGCCCACAACATTCAAAAGTCATTTTTACATTCTTAGAACTTTTGTGTCCAGTCAAAGTAAGACACATAAAATGAAACAGAGGGACTATACGAATTTCGACGCAATTATCTCACAAACTTCCATAACATTTAAGTTCGGATCGAACTCTACACCAAAGATGCAATTTTACCATTTTTATACACGAAAATTCCAATTAATAAAAAAATAATCCCACCTTAATTCACAAAATACTGCATTGCAAAAACCAAAAGGAAAGAACTAAAAGAGGGAATTGCAGTTAGAGACTTACAGTGTAATTTCCAGGGTTTAACTGAATAGCTTCAGCAGTAAGCTGTAAGGCGCGTGGAGACCGCTCGTCGGCTACGTAGATTGCCCGGAAATAGTCCATGGTTTCCGAGAAGTCTTCAGTGTAGGCTATTGGAACCACCGGGCTGGGCCCGTCGTCTTGCGTAACGGGCTTCACATCGGCCCATTCGGGCCTTTCCTTGAACGGGATTCGCGTTCCCTTATCTTCTCCAGTATCCATTTTTCTACTCGGATTGATCTCCGGGATCTGATCGGACCTTTAATTAGTGATTGCGGGCGGTATTTAATGCGCCGGACTTTAGCAGAAAGAAAAGAAAGGTTCTCCTCTAGTAGAAGCTGTTTCGACAAACTTTTGTAAATGATGGACAAAAGGCGAGAAAATGACACAAATGGTTCCTTATCTTTGGAGTAGGTTTAAAGTAGTCCTTAAACATACTATTGATCCTTTTTGGTCCCTTAAGTTTAAGTTTCTTCCATATATTTTTTTTTCTCTCCAGTAAAAAGTTAACAAACACTAATTTGTTAATTTTAACGAGAACGGCAAGTATAGCCACGTCCAAGTTCAAACTGGTCTCTCGTTCTCTTTATTTCTCGAGTACCTCCATACTCTTACGTATTAGGTTTAGTTGACCTAATAATTTTGACATAGAGCATAAATTAAATTAAAGTTAAATTTTAAATATATATTTTCATGTTACATCCCCTATTTTCGTTTAATATATGTATGACTAAGTTAAGGTTGACGAATGCACTTAAACGTGAGAAATGAGATTTTGAGCAAATAAAAATGAGCTACAGTCAAACCTCTATAAATTAATAATGTTAGGACCATGAAATTTTATTAATTTAGCGAGGTATTAATTAATCGCGTAAATTAATTTTTATTAATTTATAGAGTATGTAGTTTATATATCTACAATGTGAATATGTATGAAATACATGAATTTAATTAATAAGTATTAATCATGCATATTAATTAAATTCATGTATTTTCATTGATAAATGTTTAGTATTTCATACATATCTCAAGTTAAATGTATAAATTCACTCAGCTATTAATGTAGTTACATGTACTAACATTAACTAAGTTACTATATAAAGAGAGTTACTACATACAACTCTACAAATCAAAAGAAAAAATGGCTTCTCATCTCAAAGGTATAAAAAAATCAACCATGACAGATGGTATGCGTAGAGAATTATGTGAGCACAAACAACAAAATCCAGCATGCACTCAAAAGCAATTGCAACAGTGGGTGTCAGAGAAGTTTAATTTGCAAGTTAGTCAAGCTACAATATCAAATACAATCAAGAGGTCAGCAGAGTATCTATCAATTTCTGACATTCCGAAAGATGATGCCAAAAGACATAAAGCTGCCAAATTTTCAGAATTAGAGAAGGCTCTGTGCGAGTGCTTTGTTCATAACCAAGAGCGCGTTAATATGAGTGGGGAACTAATTGTAACAAAGGGAAAAGAGTTTCTAAAAAAGATGTATCCCATTGATACGCCTGATTTTCATTTTTCTCAAGGTTGGCTAGAGCGCTTCAAATCAAGACACGGCATCAAGACATATCGTCGTTTTGGAGAAAATGGTTAGGTTAATATGGAGGTAGTGGAGAACAATTTACAATCCATAAGAGAGAAACTTAATCAGTTTGCTATGAAAGATGTTTTCAATATGGATGAAACTGGATTGTTCTACAGGCTATAACCAGATCGTTCTCTTGCAACAAAGCAACTTGAAGGTAAGAAACAAGATAAGGAAAGACTTACAATTGTTATTTGCTGTAATGAGGATGGTTCTGAGAAAATTCCTTTATGGATAATTGGGAAGTACACAAAACCACGTTGTTTCAAGAATGTGAATTTGGGTAGCATGGATTGTGAATATCGTGCCAACAAAAGAGCATGGATGACTGGGATTTTATTCCAAGAATGCGTTCAACAACTTGATGCAAAAATAGATGATAGAAAAATTCTTTTAATTGTTGATAACTGTCCTGCTCATCCAAAAAACATTGAAAGTTTGAGAAATATTGAATTATTTTTTTGCCACCTAACACAACATCAAAGATTCAGCCTTGTGATGCAGGGATCATACGAGCTTTTAAGATGCATTATCGGCGATGGTTTTATCGAAATATTTTGGAGGGTTTTGAAATTGGGAACCCGAATCCAGAAAAGATTAATGTTTTAGAAGCAATGAATCTTGCAATCTCGGCATGGAAAATAGATGTCCACTCAAGTACTATTGCAAATTGTTTCAGGCATTGTAAACTCCGATTGCCAGATGGTGAATCCTCGGAAAATCAAAAACAAATGGACAATGACAGCTTACAACAATTGCAGAATCTAATCAATAGATTGAATTATCCTCATGCAATGAATGTTGAAGATGTTTTGAACTATCCGGGAGAAAATGACACAAGTTTGGAGTTGCCTACGGATGAACAAATAGTTGAGAGTGTTATGGAAAGCAACAAAGAAGATGAAGTGGAAGACGATAGTGTGGAATTAGAACAAGTTTCGCGCAAAGATGCTTTGAAAGCAGCAATCACCTTACATCACTTTCTTTTACAATATAAGAACTCTACACCAGATTTTCTTAATGCTCTAAGAAAGGTTAGAGATGAGATTCAAGGTGATATTAATTTTAAAAAGAAACAAGTAACATTATATTCATATTTTCAGAAATCTTCTTAGATTAGTTATGAATTATATGAAAAATATTTTTACAGATCATGAATTATTAATTTATATGTCAAATGGGACCTATATGAATTTATTTTTTCGTATTATCTTATAAATTTAGCGAATTATTAATTTACCACGTTGGTCCCGACTAGGGACCGAAGAAAATTATTATTTTAGCGAGATTATTAATTTATCGAGTATTAATTTAACGAGGTTCTACTGTATTTCTAACGGAAGATTCTTTTTGATATGCAAATGATGTCTAAGTGACTACCCAATATTTTCCAAGAGTTAGGTAGTATTTCCTCTTTATGATTTTTCCAAATATAAAAGAGTTGCAATTAAGAACAATCAATTTATGCCAAATAAAACCCACTTATTCCTAAGCGATTTTATTAAACAAGGTATAAAGCCTTGAGTCTTTGATATTTACTTCTACCAAATTCTACCCCACTTTCCCAAGCAAAGATAAAATTTAACGGCGCTTGTTAATGTTTGCAACCACCAACAATAAATGAAGAATGCGAAGTAAATAAATATCAACCAACCGTTAGATATATATATTCAATGTTAAACACCCATTAACATAACACCCATTTAGGGTCCACAACCTTAGTATTTAAAATTAGCTACTCATACTAAAATCTGAAAACAAGAGAATATTAAATGTCATAAAGCTTACAAAGTGGAAGATTCTTGACCCAAAAGCTTTCAAAAGAAAGGAATATTAATGCCTTGTATTGTAGCCTCCAAGTCTGACAAGATTGTTAGAATATATGCACAACGCTAGAA
>MCJB01035086.1:68483-127581 GCA_002018475.1 Nicotiana obtusifolia | reverse complement strand
CTTCTCCTTTTCCAACCCAATTTCGCCCTCCTCTCCTTGTCAAAATAGAATTTCAACTCCTTGAAGCTTCTCCTTGGACTAGAATTAGGGTTTCCTATTGCTCCTCCTTCTCCTCCCAAATTCGGCCCTCGTTTCTTTCTCTCTCTCACGTTCAAGACTTCCGCAAGAACTATCAAATTAATGTTCAAAACTTCAAGAATTCGAGGAAGACTCATTAAGAACGATTGAGGATTCAAGACCATCTTCAAGAACAACGCAAAACTCTTCAACAATTACAATTTTCCAAGAACTTCAAGATTTTTTAGTTTCACGTGACTACTTCTAAGAACAACAACTTTGACGTTCAAGAACTTCAAGATTCTTTCAAGATCAAATGTGCTCCTTTCAAGATTCCAACTAGAGTTTGAAGATTTCAAGATTCTCGGTTTCTAACGATCAAGAACTTAAATATTTGGTTCAAGAACGTTTCTTTATCTATTAATCCTCAAGACTTCAGTCCCTAGATGATTTAACAACTTCAATCAACTATCAACTTTCAGTTTTTCTTTCTTCTTTTTTTGTCACATTTTTTTTCTTTTTTTTCTATTTTTTTTATTATAAAATAAATGAAATTAAAGACAAAGGACCTAATACAAACGCACGAAGAACAGGATTGGGATTGTAAGAAAAAACCCTTTCCAAGCTCTGATACCAACTGATGCAATATTAAACGCGGAAACAAGAAAACAAATGTTAGAAGCAAGACGCTCTATGAATTATCAAGACAACAAGTAGGAGCTAGTCTACTTACCTTCTTGATGAAATCAAGGAGTACCTATACAATGCAAACAACCCTCAAGACAAAGATTGTCTAGCAAATTGTTCGATCAAACAACGAACGAGTTCAATTTTGATTCATACCAAAATTGAACAAGTTAAGTCACACGTTTTTGGAAGCAATAGGGCTGCCGATGTTCTATTCTCAAGATAATGTAAGGTGCCAAAAATAATGAAGTGTTTAGGCTTATATAGAATGAGCCTTGTCCTATGTTAACTAGGAAACAAACAACTAACAAAAAAGGTCAGAAATGGCTAAGTAATTCGACGGTCACGCGGGACCCCAAATAACTAAGAAGTAATGTCATCCATAACTACACAATAATCTCAACACAATAACAAGCATCACACGGCAAATATCACAATGTGCTTAGAAACGCTTGGCTCTTCTTCACCGTCAAATGTGCATCATGAAGCTCTTCAGCTTGACTTCTCGTGAATGGTCTTGAAGGCTTAAACGTATCATGATCAGGTTGACCTGCATCGTAGTGTTTGATAAAATGCTCAAATGAGCTGGAACCATGATCATCTTCCTAATTTTTGGTTCAATTTGTTATGTTTCTAAAATAGATCAAAGTTGTTAAAATTTTCTGAATATTTTAAAGTTTAAGGAAGCTCAAGTGAGGTTTGTTAGCTAAACAACACTCTTAGAATCGAATTCCATAATGTTCCCGTAAGTTTCAAGTATGGTTGGCTCAAGTTCCTAATTCCTATGTTCCGGATTATTCCTTATAAACTTGACTATTGCTAATGAGCTTAAGGTGTTGATGGAAATGTCTCATTGTTGATAATCTTTAAAGATACGTGAAATTGAAATAAGAGTATTGATGATATAAGGTGAGGCCACCGTGCCAAGAATGAAAGTTATACTTCTGTCTAGTAGTGCCAATGAAAGAAGATGATGTGTGAAGATAATAAAATGAGATTTGATTCAATTTTTCCAAAATTATTTCAAAAATAGAATTGCCTAAAAGCCTATGTAGTTTTAACTAATGCTACGCTTTGTAAGTATTTTTAATGCGTTATGCATCCTTACATATTCGTGAGTGGAATTTGTTTATTGTCCTCTTTGGGGAAAAGTATTTCAAGGATAAATCATGTGCTACTTATTTATGATTTTAACTTGCACTTCAATTGTCAGTTATTTTACTCCATTTCTCGGAAAGAGATCTATTGTGTTTATAGCCTTCATTTCTAACGAACTTAATGTTTTGATTTCTGGAATACTATATATGTTGATATTTATGATGATGACCCATGGAAGGAAAGATATGAAAGTGTTAAATTTGAAATACGGCCACGGTGCCTTGAATAAAGAATCTCGTGAATGGCCAAAAGAGCCAAGGAAATATTGTTATCGTGATTGGTTGAAAATACTAATGGAGATTTATACGATGTGAAAGATGATGAGGTAAATATATTTGTGCATATGTTTCCCTTGTGTGTAAACCAAAAATATTTTTGAGAGTACCATTTGTAAACCGAGGAAGGATGGGTCATAAGGCCCATACCCGAAACTACAAATGCCGGTGTAGGAGTGGATTGTGATTATTCTCCTTAATTGGGATGAGATTGAGAATAGCTGTCATTTAGAAAATTCAATCCACATGGCATATGTGGGAAGGCAGCCTGGCTGATCGGGTGGAGATCGGTGCTAATGATCTCCCAACCAATAATATATATTATTTTCGCATTTTAAAAAATATTGTGTTTTAAATAGGCATTTGGATATTGTTGATCGTGACTTTTTGTTTCTGGTTTTTCCCTTTCTTATATTGGCATTCTATTTTGAAAGAGGACATTTAGCTTTACATACTAGTACTATTCCATACGTACTAACTGTCACGACCCAACCGGAGGGTCGCGACATGGCACCGGACCATGCTCGCAGAGTGCCGGCGTACCCCTTCATATCTGCTATGTTATTTTCTTTATTATCTTAAAGGTCGATGAATGCCCATGTGAGCAACGACAATAATAATAATTAACTCAACCATTCGGTAACCATACAATTCATACATATCAACAGGAGTACCGTGCCATGACAGAAACATACATATATGACATACCATGGCCGACACGGCCGTCATGCAAGGGCTATACAGCAAAAGATACATATGCCGACGAGGCAATTCACTATACATGAGTCAATCCAACACTCGCTTATACATACACTGACACTTGTCTATGAGCCTCTATGAGTCATACATAATACAACCTAGTTGGAACAGGGCCCCGACATGCCCAAAATGCCTATACAAAATGCATACCAAGGCTATAGTAATTCCGAAGGATGAATCTTGCCAATATCTGCTGAACTGGATAGCCTACTGCGGTGGGGGAGCTCCGTCTATCAGTCTATTAGGACCTGCAGCACAACATGCAGCGTCCGCAAATAAAGGACGTCAGTACGGATAAGGTACTGAGTATGTAAGACGGGAAAACATAATATAAGAGCAATAATATAAGTCAGGATAAGAAACATATAGCCTGTACCATCTGAACGCCTCTGAGGGCGGCTAAGGATGACATGCTCGACGTACTTGTGCATATACATATAACCTTTTCTAAAATCATCATATACATATACAGTATCATTATCATCATCTTATACATAACCTCTATGACCTTATCATTATCATATACATTTACATATGCCTCTGTGGGCTTTATCATTATCCTATACATTTACAATACGCCTTTGTGGGCTTTATCATTGTCATATACATACGCCTCCATGGGCTCATCATTATCATACCCAACTGATCAGTGGTTGTACAATAAGTGCCATACTCGGCCGACAATAACACGGCTCGGTAGAGTAAACTATATATACATATATATAATGCATGCTCAACTTAGGAAAATACGTTCTAAGCCCTTTTGGAGTGACATACAACTGCTATCCTCCTGTACACATAATTAAGACTAACTCTTTATCATGAACTTTATAAGAATCAGGAAATACCAACAACATTGATATCATAGGAACAAGCGCAATCATTCAATAAGAGGGAAATAATATAAACAACCCTAGCTTCTAAGAATAGAGTATTTTGTTGGGGCTCGTTCATTGCGTTGTACTCAATAGGAATCGTGCAAAAGAAAGAACGGTATAGTCTTACATACCTGGTATATACTGCACTTGTTCCTCAAGCTACGCAATTGTTACAATTCCTTAGTCTACAAATAAAGAACAATTCACCCGTTACCCTCTAAGCGTTATAGCTATCATTAATCACAATCCCCTAAATTCGTATGGTGCTTCTCCACACCTTTTTTCTTCTAAGACTTCACAACAACGGTAGTAAGACATGCAACCCCAAAACGTTTACAACTTAGTCCATTTTAAGTGATTGACTTCAACCTAGGGCTCACATTATGCATAAAACGAGCTTCCAAGGACTCTTAGGAGAAGAATGCATGAAAAGAGGTTGGTGACTTACCTTGCATGTGGATTATCTAGCCTTCTTCCTTGATCTTTCAACTTCTAAGCCTTACACTCAATTAGGGCTTGCAGAAGAGTAAAATCAGCTAGGGCTTTTCTTCAATTCTTCACTTCCTAGATTCTTTCTTCAATTTAGAACTTGAAAGGAGAAGAAATTGGTTAAGTTTGTGTGGTCTTGAGAAAGAGTCGTAGGGGGCCTTCTACTATGTTTAAGTTCCGAAAAATAAAGAAAGAACTGGGTTGGACCCCTTTTATAGGTCTGTCAATAAGTGACACACGTGCCTGGCGCTTCAAGTTTGCGATCGCATTTCTGCCGTAAAAACAATATGCGGTTCGCATTTTGGTCGCAAATCTCAGCCCAGGAATCTGTCACACAATGCGACGCAGGAGGGTCAGATTTGCGATTCGCATTTTCAACAATGCGACCGCATTCTTGTCGCATTCCTGACGCTGATTTCAGCCCAGAACACTGTTTCATTATGCTATGGAGGATGTCATTTTTGCGGTCCGCATTTGCATTATGCGGTCGCATACTGGCCGCATTTCTGACACAGATTTCAGCCAAGAAATCTGTCTCAGTTTGCGATTTCAGTATTGGATATGTGGTCCGCATGTGAGTTTTGCGGTAGCATATCCAACTTTGCGACACCTTTTGCTCTTTTCTTGACTTTTGAACTATTTTCCAGGTTCTTAGGCTCTTATATGTAAACTATCTTACGGCGTATTCTAATGTACGAAATTACGGGCTGTAACACTAACGTCCCTTTTGTCGGGGGCGCTGCATCTTCAATGGATGTAGGTGATTCATGAGCGGGCAGCATTGGTCCTCTTTAGCAGTAACTCCCCTATTCAGCATGTTTTGGTTAGCCCTACTCTACTCCAGGCCTGATGTCATTTGATGTTGTACTGTGTATTTTGAGGTATAGCCAGGGCCTTGTTGCCGGCACTTCCATACTACTCTTGTATTGTACTTAGAGGCTCCGTAGACAGATTGTGGGTGGTGTTTAATGTGGGGAATTGAACTAGAAATTTTGGTATTTGGCAAACATGTTTTTCATTATATCTATAAACTTGTACTATTTTGGGAAATTACGAATGAAGCTGCTAATGGAAATGAAATGGAAGTTATTAATGAAATCTTTTCAATGTTTGATTAATGGAGTGCATATCCTCTTTATTCATGGAGGAGTTTGGGTAGAAAGAAATCAAACAGGATTGCTCGGCCGGATTCACTCGATTGACCGCCGGTTGCGCTCCCCGAGTTCGTGGTGTGACAAACTTGGTATCAAAGCCTAAGGTTTTAAAGTGTCCTAGGATGTCTCGGAGCCGTGTCTGGTGGAGTCCTTCTTATCGGTGTGTTGTCGACCACATCTATAATTAGGAGGCTACTTGGGCATATAAGAATAATACCCTTCTTTGATGATCTAGATCGTCTGATAAAGCTGATTGTAAGATTGTTCCTCCATTAACTCGTGCATTGCTCTAATTTTTATTTATGGCATATAGGAAGAATCCAAGAACCGGCGAAGGAGCCAATGCCACCCCAGGAGTGGCAGTTGACCTTTTAGTTGATGATGCGGGTGAACACCCGAGGGGTGAGAATATTACCCCGACTACTACACTGGCTGATTCCACTACACCTGGTCGGACTGCACCAATTATTGCACCTACTGAGGGTGCAACGATTCCTCCAGCTGATATTCCGGTTCCACCTCCAGCCCCAGCTTCCGGTCTCGTCGTATTCGATGCAGATCTTAGGGGAGCCATATAGATGCTGGCTCAAATAGTGGCTTCCAAGCCTAAAGATCAAATATTGCACCCACGTTTTCAAGTCAGCCAAGGGTTTCCACTAGTTCCATGGTGAACAGATTTCTCCAGTTGGACCCTCCAGTGTTCACAACTACTGACCCTGAGGAGGACCCCCAAGATTTTATTGACGAGATGCACAAGACCCTCCAAGTTATGCGTGCTACTGACACAGAGGGAGCAGAGTTGGCCTCCTACCACCTGGAAAGGGTGGCCTATTATTGGTTTGAAATATGGGAGGACTACCGTGAGGAGGGAAGTCCTCCGGCGAGATGGAGTGAGTTTGTCGATGCTTTTATTGATCATTTTTTGCCTTCCGAGACTAAGGTAGCCCGTGCTACCGAGTTTGAGAACCTAAAACAAGGTAACATGAGTTTGTGTGAGTATCATATGAGATTCGCACGCCTGTAAAAACATGCCATCCACATGTTGCCTACTTTGGAGGCTAGAGTGTACCGGTTTGTGCAAGGCCTTAGCCCCTTGGTTATTAATGAGGATGCTACAACTGTCTTGAATGCTGATATGAATTACAGTAAGATGGTGGAATTTGCTCAAGCCATAGAGACCCGCAAACTGAAGAATAGAATGGAGCAACATAGTAGCAACAGGGCCTGGTCAGCAGGCAATTGCCGTGGTACTTCTGGTGGTTGTGGTGGTGGTGGTAGGACAGCTTTCATGGGAGGGTCATCAGGACCGTTCCAATCTTTTGCTCAGTCTTCAATCAGTGCACCACCATAGGCGCCCAATCAGCAACAGGGAGTCGTTTTAGGCCCAGCCAAGGCAACAGGGAATCCTACCAGCAGGGTTGGTCTAGTGGGAGGGTTCAACAGTAGCGAAGGCCCTCATGACGTAGGTGCGAGAAGATATGCAGGAAGATACACTTTGGGACCTGATACATGGAGCAGCCCATATGCTACAGGTGTGGTATGAGGGTTCACATTCCGAGGGATTGCAGTTCGTCTCACCAGAGCATGGGCAGAGATACAACACAGCCAGCCGGTTCTGCAGTTGCTACATTCATAGCACTTCCTCCAGCTCGAGGCGGCCCAGCACCTGTAGGGCGTGGTGCATCTAGGGGTGGTGCATAGAGTTCGAGAGGACCCAGTCGTTTCTATGCTATGAGGGGTCGATAGAGTTTAGAGGCTTCTCCAGATGTTGTTACAGTTGTATTGACTGTCAAATCTCATGATGTGTATGCTTTTATTGATCTCGATTCCATCTTGTCCTAGGTCACTCCCTATGTTTCTATGGAATACGGGATAGAACCGGAATGGCTCAGTGAGTCGTTCTCTGTATCTACTCCGGTTGGTGAGTCTATTGTGGCCGCGCGGGTTTATAGGGATTGTATTGTCATGGTGTATGGTCGAGACACCGAGGCCGATCCCATTGAATTGGGGATGGTCAATTTTTATGTAATAATGGGGATGGATTGGCTTTATTCATGTTTCGCTAAGCTTAACTGTAGCTCCAGAACTGTGAGGTTTGACTTTACAACTGAGGAAATGATTGAATGGAGGGGGAATAATGTGGTGTCGAAGGGTAGGTTTACTTCTTACCTTAAGGCCACAGAGATAATTAACAAGGGATATATCTACCATTTTTTTCCAGGTTACGGACACAGACGCACAGGCACCTACACTTGAGTCTATGTCTGTTGTGAATGAATTTCTGGAGGTCTTTTTGGATGAGCTCCCTAGGATCCCGCCAGACAGGGAGATTGATTTTGGGATTGATGTGATGTCGGGCATGCAACCTATATCTTTTCCACCCTACAGAATGGCACCAGCAAAATTGGAAGAGCTAAAAGAACAATTGAAAGATTTGTTAGAGAAGGGTTTCATCCGGTCGAGTGTATCACCTTGGGACGTGCTAGTTCTATTCGTAAGAAAGAAGGATGGGTCACTAAGAATGTGTATTGACTATCCGCAGCTCAACAAGGTTACAATGAAAAATAAGTACCCACTACCAAGGATGGATGACTTGTTGATCAATTGTAGGGTACTAAGTGCTTCTCCAACATCAATTTAAGATTCGGGTATCACCAATTGAAGGTCAAGGGGCAGGATATTCCAAAAACAGCTTTCAGGATCCGGTATGGGCACTTTGAATTTTTGGTAATGTCTTTTGGGCTAACAAATGCCCCCACAGCTTTCATGGATCTTATGAATCAGGTCTTCAAACCTTTCCTTGACTCCTTCGTGATAGTGTTTATCGACGATATTCTTGTTTATTCACGGAGTGGGGAGGACCATGCCGATCGTCTCAAGGTAGTTTTACAGGTCCTGTATCAGCACCAGTTATATGCGAAGTTTTTGAAATGTGAATTCTAACTCTTGGATCATGTTGTCTAGAGAAGGAATTGAGTTTGATCCCCAGAAAATTTAAGCCATGAAGAATTGGCCTAGACCTACTACTCCAACAGAGATTCGAAGTTTCTTGGGCTTAGTTGGGTATTACAGAATGCTTGTGGAGGGGTTCTCTACTCTTGCCTCTCCATTGACTAAACTAACGCAGAATTCAGTTAGTTCCAATGGTCAGATGCTTGTGAAAGAAGCTTCCAGCGGAAATCAAGATTGACTACGGCACCGGTGTTGACTCTACTAAAGGGTACTAATGGATTTTTGGTATATTGCGATGCTTCAAGGATTAGACTTGGGCTTGTATTGATGCAACATGTCAAGGTGATAGCGTATGCATCTAGGCAACTCAAGAATCATGAAAAGAACTATCCAACACACAACTTAGAGCTTGCGGCTGTGATATTTGCATTGAAGATTTGGTGTCATTATTTGTATGGGGTCCATGTGGATATATTCACAGACCATAAGAGCCTTCAGTAAATTTTCAAACAGAAGGAATTGAATATGAGGCAGAGAAGATGGCTTGAGTTACTCAAGGATTATGACATCGACATCCTATATCATCCGGGGAAGGCTACTGTTGTAGAAAATGCTCTTAGCCAAAAATCTATGGGTAGTCTGACTCATTTGGAGCCATATCAATGGCCGTTGGCCAAAGAGGTTCATTGGTTGTCTAGTTTGGAGTTCGTCTTGTGGACTCTAGTGAAGGAGGGATGATTGTGCAAAATAGGGCTAAATCCACGCTTGTGATGGAAGTCAAGAAGAAGCAATTTAATGATCCATTGTTGGTACAATTGAAGGAGGGGATTGAAAAAAATAAGACCATAGACTTTTCTCTTGGCGTGGTGATGGTACACTAAGGTACCAAGGGCGACTATGTGTTCCAAATGTGGATGATCTCCGGGAAAGAATCATGATTGAGGCTCACACGTCTAGGTATTCCGTGCACCCGAGATCTACAAAGATATATCATGATCTTAGGAAAGTCGATTGGTGGAACGATATGAAGAGGAACGTAGCGGAAGTGAATGTCGGACACCAAAGGCCCGGTGGGGTAGCACATGACATAGAAGTTCCAATGTAGAAGTGGAAAATGATGAACAAGGACTTTATGGTAGGATTACCTCGCACTCCTTGCAAGTTCGTCTCGATTTGGGTGATTGTGGATCGGATCACGAAGTCAACACACTTCTTGCGGAACAATATGCTCAATTGTTGTTACAACCCATATCCACACATGTTACTTCATGCCATATGTTATTTAACATAAATCCAAGAAGTCATTATCTTTGAGATGATAAGAAGTTAATCCTATTGGTCTTAAGTGATATAAGGGTGTACAAGGGTGATTAACAAGTATTAGGAGTTAAACAAATCAAGGATGTTGTAACTCATATTTTCGGGTAAACCTAGAGGTGCTTAATACACTCAAGAGGTCTTTTTTTTTAAGGTATTTGAATCATATAATATCCGTATCATAAGTCTTGAAGTCAAACGAGTTATGAAACAAAAGTCGACAAAAGCTGTCGCAATTTAGATTCATAATTTTACTTAAACATTAGGTCAAATATTTTTATGCTTTTCTCCCAATTTACAAGGAATTACGGGGTGATCTACCTACCAAATTAATGATCTATGAGTCTAGTTTCCAACGCATTAAACCGTTTGTCAATACGATCTCAGAATATAGAGATAATTGTATTTCCGCAGACCTGCACAGATTGGTAGGTGACAAGTAGGTGCATCACCTACTTGCCAAAATTAGAGGAAAAAATTAAAAGTCCCAAAGACGGCCAAGAGACAACCCATCCCCAAAAATCCCACACAAACCCTAATCGATTTTCCCTCTCTTTCAAGTTCTAATTAGGGGTGAAACCTAGAGTTTGAAGAACCAAGGAAAGGGTTGAGTTATCCAACAAGTAAGACTAAGGAGTTGTGACAGTTGCATAGCTTGAGATTGGGGCAGTATATGCAAGGTATGTGAGGCTATCCCTTTCCTTCTTTTGCACGACTTTGATGGTGTGTAATGTAATGAACGAGCTTCGAAAGAAACTCTACTTTTAGAAGCTAGCAGTACTTACATTGTTTCCCCTCTTATGAAACGATTGACGTTGATGTTGCTTCTCTTGTTCTTATGTTATCAATGTTGTTGGTACTTCCTGATTCTAATAAGGTTCATGGTGAAGAGTTAGTCCTAATAACGTGTACAGAGGATACCAACCTTACGTCACTCCAAAAGGCTTAGAACGTATTTTCATGAGTCGAGCATGCATTATATATATGTATATATTTTACTCTACCGAGCCGCGCAATAGTCGGCCTGGTACGGCACCTATTGTGCAACCACTAATCAGTTAGGTTTTACCGAGCTCCACGTGGCCGGGTACGATTCTACTGAGCCTTATGTTGGCCGGGTACGTTTTTACCGAGCCTATTACGGCCGGGTATGATATGATGATGATGATGCCCACAAAGGCGTATGTTTTAAAAGTTTATGCATATATACATATGTATCATGCATTTCATGTCAGTAGCCCTCAGAGGTACCCAGATGTTACAGGTTGTATCTTCTCTATCCCTGCTTACATTACTGTTCGTACTTATGGTTCCCTGCCTTACACACTCAGTACTTTATTCGTACTGACGTCCTTTTATTTGTGGATGTTGCATGTCATCTTGCAAGTCTTAATAGACAGGTAGGTGCAGCTCCCCCACCACAGTAGGTTGTCCAGTTCAGCGGTGATTGGCGAGATCCATTCTCCGGACTTGTCGTGGTCTGGGTATGCATTTTTGTTATAGACATTATGGGTATGTCGGGACCCTGTTCTGGCTATGTTGCAGTACTTATGTTCCTTTAGAGGCTCATAGACAGGTGTTGACTCATGTATAGTTTGGTATGCCTTGTTGGCTGGTTTTTGTTGTATAGTCTTTCATGGTAGCGTGATAGTTCGTACCTTATATATAGTTTCTTGATAGTCCGGTCATCCCATGTTATGAATGTTCATGCCATCATATTTTATTGTTGGTTGTCCATGATCCATGTCTACCATTTATATTGATCTCGTCAGCCCTAAAAGATAATAAAGAAGGTTAGATAAAATGTACGTTTGTGCTCGGCAAGTATGGTTGGGTGCTAGTCATGGCTCTCCAGTTTGGGTCGTGACAAACTTGGTATCGGAGCCAGTCTGTCCTAGGGATTGTCTATGAGCCATGTCTAGTAGAGTCTTGATTATGGATGTGTATCGCGCCACATTTATAATCAGGAGCCTACATGACATCTAGGGTTGTTACCTTCTTCCTAAATCTAGATCGTGCGTAGAGTTGAGTCGTAAGTGTTCGTCTCTAATATTCACCTTGTTTTCCTTCAGCGATGCCTTCGACTAGGAAGCAATCAATTAGTAGACGGCTTGATACAGCTGCGGGAGAGGGTACCAGTCAGGTGCCCCAAGCCAGAGCAGGCCAAAGTGAGGCTCAGAGCGAGATGTCGTCTCATACCTCATATACTACGTCTCCTCCAGAGGATATTAGGAGGCACCCAGCACGTCCAGTTCCTCCGTCCGGCACTACAGACCAGGATATGCGGAGTGCTTTGCAGTTATTGACTAGCTTGGTAGCTGCTCAGGCTCAGAGGCAGAGTACAGGTGCTGCTGATAAACCAGTTAGTACGAAAGTTCGTGATTTTATTAATTTAGACCCTCCAGTGTTTACCGGATCAGACCCCAAGGAGGACCCGCAAACTTTTATTGACCAAGTTCATCGTGCACTGCGGGTTATGCATGTTAGTGATGCAGAGGCAGTAGAGTTGGCTTCTTATCGGCTACGGGATTTAGCAGTTCTTTGGTATGATAGTTGGGAGACATCCAGGGGTTCGAACGCTCCTCCAACTGTGTGGAAGGAATTTTCTAAGGCCTTTCTTCATCACTACTTGCCAGTTGAGATACGACGAGCTAGAGCTGATAAGTTATTGAACCTTAGATAAGGTAATATGAGTGTACGAGAGTACAATATGCAATTTGATTCTTTAGCAAGGTATGCTCCCCATATGGTGGTCGAGATGAGTGATAGGGTTCATTTGGTCGTGAACGGGTTGGGACCACATCTGATAAATGAGTGCACGATAGCCTCTTTGGTAGAGGGCATGGATATTTCCCGTATTCAGGCTTATGCCCAGACCCTAGAGGATCGTAAGCGCCAGCAGAGGGCAAATAGGGAGCAGGATAGGCGCCAGCATAAGAGGGCGAGATTTGCAAGGTATTCTGATGACTTCAGAGGCAGCGTCAAGCCCCAATCTTCGAGGTGTTCGGCGCCACCTGTAGCTAGTGCTCCTCCACAGCTTCAGAGACCTCGATATGATCGATTTACCTATTCTGGTCCAGGTCAGGGTTCGCAGGCATCAGGCTCGCAACATCACAGGGATACTAGTCAGACAAGACCCCCAACACTACATTATGATTTGTGCGGCAAGGCCCACTTTGGATTGTGCCGTCGAGGTTCTGATCCATGTTATTCTTATGGATAGCCTGGCCATATGATGCGGGATTGTCCTAACAGAGGAGGTGATGGTATGGCTCAGCCGACTGGATCTGTGTCTGGTTCTTCCTCATCAGTTCGACGTCCAGCACGGGGTTTTCAGCAGTCGACAGGTCGTGGTAGAGGTAGAGGTGCAAGGCTGAGTTCGAGTGGTGCTCAAAATCGAACCTATACTCTAGTAGGTCGACAGGATCTCAAGTCGTCTCCAGATGTTGTTACAGGTATATTGTCTGTGTTTTCTTATGATGTATATGCGCTGATTGATCCGGGATCTACATTATCATATGTTACACCCTTTGTGGCTAATAAGTTTGGCATTGAACCTGAATTGATAAGTAAACCCCTTGCGGTATCTACTCCAGTAGGAGATTTTGTGATTGTTATAAGGGTATATAGAGGTTGCACTGTGACGATTTGTAGTTTTCAAACCTCAGCTAATTTATTTGAGTTAGAAATGGTTGATTTCGATGTGATAATGGGAATGGACTGGTTGGCCTCATGCTATGCAAATGTTGATTGTCGTATGAAGATGGTTAGGTTTCAATTTCCTGGTGAACCCATCATGGAATGGAAGGGGAACATTGCTACGCCGAAAGGTATGTTTATTTCCTATCTTAAGGCAAGGAAGATGATCTCAAAGGGCTACATTTATCATCTCGTTTGCATTAGGGATGCGAAAGTGAAGCCGCCTACCCTACAATCAATCCCCGTGGTCAATGAATTTCTAGATGTTTTCCCGGATGAACTCCCAGGTCTTCTTCCTGAAAGGGAGATAGAGTTTAGCATTGATGTGCTTTCTGACACTCAACCGATATCTATTCCTCAATATAGGATGGGCCCGGCAGAGTTGCGAGAGCTGAAAGCGTAGTTGAAGGACTTGCTGGATAAGGGCTTCATTTGGCCTAGCATTTCACCTTGGGGTGCGCCAGTCTTGTTTGTGCGGAAGAAAGACGGGTCGTTGAGGATGTATATCGATTATCGACAGTTGAAACTTTACTATAAAGAACAAATATCCACTTCCAAGAATTGACGAACCAACTCCAGGGTGCCAAGTATTTCTCCAAGATTGACTTAAGTTCAGGGTATCATCGGGTGAGGGTTAAGGAGAAGGATATTCCAAAGACGGCCTTCCGGACAAGATATGGGCACTTTGAGTTCTTGGTGATGTCGTTGTTACAATCTGTAAATTCGTACGTTAGGATACGCCGTGAGATAGTTCACATATAAGATCCTAAGAACCCGAAAAATAGTTCAAAAGTTAAGAAAAAGAGCAAAGGTGTCGCATAGTTGGACATGCGACCGCAAAGCACAAATGCGGACCGCATATCCAACACCAGGATCGCAAACTGAGAAAGAGCTCTGGGCTGAAATTGTGTTAAATATGCGGCCAGTATGCAGACCGCATAATGCAAATGCGGACCGCAAATGTGACATCTTCCATCGCAGAGTGGAACAGAGTTCTGGATGAATCCGCGTCGGAAATGCAACCAGAATGCGGTCGCATTGTCGAAAATGCGAACCGCAAATGTGGCCCTTCTTCGTCGCATAATGCAACAGAATTCTGGGTTGAGATTTGCGACCAGAATGCGAACCGCATGTCATGTTTGCGGCTGAAATGCGATCGCAAACCTGAAAAAAACACCAGACACGTGTGTCACTTCTTGACAGACCTATAAAAGGGGTCCAGGCCAATTCTTTCTCATTTTTCGGAGGCTCAAACACAGAAAAAGACCCCCACGACCCTTTCCCATAATCCCATGCCAACATAATCAATTTCTTCCTCTTCCAAGCCCTAAATTGAAGAAGGAATCAAGAACTTGAAGAACTAAAGAGAAACCCTAGCTGAGTTTCCTCCTCCTACAAACCCAAATTGAGGGCAAGACTTAGAAATTTAGGAATCAAAGGAAAAAGGCTGGATAATTCACATGCAAGGTAAGTTATTACTCCCTTTCATGAAATTTTCCCTTGGGCATTCATGATATGTTGTTGCATGCCTGTAAGGACTCATGGAAGGGTGATTGGAAACCATGAAATCAAGATAAATACTGCTAAACGGAATGAGTCATGGTTATTATGGGTCGTAAATGAGTTGCATGTGTTATAACTATGTGTGGTAAGGCTTAGAGGAGGAAGGGTGTGAAGAGGCACCATACAAATTAGGGGATTGTAATAAATGATAGCTACGACGCTAAATGAGTAACGATGGAATTGTTCTCTAATTGTAGACTAAGGAATCGTAGCCATTGCGTAGCTTGAGAACTGGTGCAGCATATACGAGGTATGTAAGACTATACCGTTCTTTCTTTTGCACGACTCCTATTAAATACAATGCAATGAATGAGCCCCAAAAGAATACTCTATTCTTAGAAGCTAGGGATGCTTATGTTGTTCCTCTCTATGGGTGGAGTGATGTGTTGTTATTTTCCTTGACCATACGTCTTCATAATAGAATGAGTCATATGAGCATTGCATGCATTATCTATCTTACTACACCGCACCGTGCTATAGTCGGCCGGGCGATGGCACCTATTGTGCATATATATATGTAAACACCGAGCCGCATTACAATCGGCCGGGCGATGGCACTTAATGTGCAACCACTTATCAGTTGGGTATGATGATGATGATGATGAGGCCAACAGAGGCGTATATATGTATATGATGATTTTCAAAAGAATATATATATATATATATATATATGCACGTCAGGCATGACATGGTTACTCGCCCTCAGAGGCATTCAGATGATACCTGTTGTACCTTCCTTATCTTGATGCTTATATTATTGCTCATATATTATGTTTCCTGTCTTACATACTCAGTACATTATCCGTACTGACGTCCTTTATTTGTGGACGCTGCATGTCGTGCTGCAGGTCCTGATAGATTGATTGACGGAGCTCCCCCACCGCGGTAGGCTATCCAGTTCGGCAGATATTAGAAAGATTCATCTTTCGGACTTGCTACAACCTTGGTATGCACCTTGTATAGGCATTTTGGGTATGTCGGGGCCCTGTTCCGACATAGATTGCATAATGTATGTTCTTCTAGAGGCTCATAGACAAATGTCAGTGTATGTATAGACAAGTGTTGGGTTGACTCATGTACAGTTGTATTGCCTCGTCAGCAAACGTATTATGTTGAATAGTTTTGCATTATAGCCTTGTTGGCACATTATGTATATAAGTACGTTTACGCCATGGTATGATGTTTCAATCCTTTATGATGTTGTTCCAAAATGCATGTGTATGACATGCCTTATGGGTAATAAAGAAAGTAAGATAGCAGATATGAGGGGTACGCCGCACTCTGAGAGCAGGGTCCGGTGCAGTGTCGCGACCCTCCGGTTGGGTCATGACAGAATTGGTATCAGAGCAAGGTCGTCTCCTAGGGAGTTTCTATGAGCCGTGTCTAGTAGAGTCTTGATTATGGGTGTGTAGCGCGCCACATTTCATAATCAGAAGGCTACCTGACATTTAGGAATGTTACCTTCTTTCTAAATCTAGATCGTGCATAGAGCTGACTTGTAAGAGTTCATTTCTAACATTCATCTTTTTTACCCACAGCGATGCCTTCAGCTAGGAAGCAAATAAATAGTAGATGGCTCGATACAAATGCCGGAGAGGGTACCAGTCAGGTGCCCCAAGATAGGGGAGGCCAAAGTGAGCCTCAAGGTGAGATGCCATCTCGGACCTCATCTACTCCTCCTTCCCCAGAGGATATTAGGAACCGCCCAGCATCTCCAGTTCCTTCTTCTAGTACTACAGACCGGGATTTGAGGACTGCAGTACAGTTACTGACTAGCTTGGTAGCTTCCCAAGCTCAGAAACAAAACACCGATGCTATGGATGGACTAGTTAGTATGAGAGTTCGAGATTTTGTTAATCTTGATCCTCCAGTATTTACCGGGTCTGATTCTATGGAGGACCCGCAGGCTTTTATTGACCAGATACACCGCACACTGCGGGTTATGCATGTCAGTGCTACACAGGCAGTAGAACTAACTTCTTATCGGTTACGGGACTTGGCAGTCTTCTGGCATGATAGTTGGGAGAGATCCAGAGGTCCAAATGCTCACCCACCTGTGTGGAAGGAATTTTCTGAGGTGTTTCTTGAACCAGGGCTGATAAATTCTCGAACCTTAAACAAGGTAATATGAGTGTGCGAGAGTACAGTATGCAGTTTGATTCTTTGGCAAGGTATGCTCCCCATATGGTGGCCGAGATGGGTGATAGGGTTCATTTGTTTGTAAATGGATTGGGACCACACCTGATAAATGAGTGCACGACAGCATCCTTGATAGAGGGCATGGATATCTCTCGTATCCAGGTTTATGCCCAGACACTAGAGGATCGTAAGCGTCAAGAAAGAGCGGATAGGGAACAGGATAGGGGCCAACACAAGAGATCGAGGTTTGCAGGAAGCTCTAGTGACTTCAGAGGTAGTATCAGGCCCCAGCCTTAGAGGAGTTGGGCACCCTCTGGAACTAGTGCCCCTCCACAGTTTCAGAGGCCTCGATATGGTCGATCTATTTATTCGGGTTCAGCCAGGCGAGGTCCTCAATGCCTCGTTGTGATCAGTGCGGCAAGGGCCATCCTGGACCGTGCCGTCAAGGTTCCGATGCATGTTACTTTTGCAGAAAAAATGGCCATATGATACGGGATTGTCCTAGTAGGAGAGATGGTGGTATTGCTCAGCCAGCCGGATCTGCATCTGGTTCTTCTTAATCAATTCGACCTCCAGCATGGGGTCCCCAGCAGCCAGCAGGTCGGGGTAGAGGTAGCGGTACAGTACCGAGCTCAAGTGGTGTTCAAAATCGGATATATGCTCTAGCAGGTCGACAGGATCTTGAGTCATCTCCGGATGTCGTTACAGGTATATTATCGGTGCTTTCTCATGATGTATATGCATTGATTGATCCCGGGTCCACATTATCTTATGTTACACCCCTTGTGGCTGATAAGTTTGATATGGTACCTGAATCAATAAGCCAACCCTTTGCAGTATCCACTCCAATAGAAGATACTGTGATTGCTAGAAGAGTATATAGAGGTTGCACTGTGACGATTTGTAGTCATCAAACCTCGGCAAATCTAATTGAGTTAGAAATGGTAGATTTTGATGTAATAATGGTAATGGATTGGTTGGCATCATGCTATGCAAGTGTCGACTGTCATGCGAAGATGGTTAGATTTCAATTTCCAGGTGAACCCATCCTTGAAGGGAAGGGAAACATTGCTACGCCTAAAGGTAGGTTTATTTCCTACCTTAAGGCAAGAAAGATGATCTCCAAAGGCTATATCTACCATCTTATTCACGTTATGGATGCGGAGGCGGAGTCGCCTATTCTACAATCAATTCCTGTAGTCAATGAATTTCCGGATGTCTTTCCAAATGAACTCCCAGGTCTTCCTCCTGAAAGGGAGATTGAGTTTGTCATCGATGTGTTGCCTGATGCTCACCCAATTTCTATCCCTCCATATAGAATGGTCCCAGCGGAATTGCGAGAGTTGAAAGTACAGTTGAAGGACTTTCTGGATAAAAGCTTCATTAGGCCTAACACTTCACCTTGGGGTGCACCAGTCTTGTTCGTACGAAAGAAAGATGGATCGTTACGGATGTGTATCGATTATCGTCAGTTGAATAAGGTCACCATAAAGAACAAATATCCACTTCCAAGAATTGATGATCTGTTTGACCAACTCTAAGGAGCCAGATATTTCTCAAAAATTGACCTACGTTCAGGATATTTTCAGTTGAGAGTTAAGGAGAAAGATATTCCAAAAACAGCCTTCCGAACGAGATATGGGCATTTTGAGTTTCTAGTAATGTCGTTTGGGCTAACAAATGCCCCGGCTGCTTTCATAGATCTCATGAATACTGTATTCAGGCCTTATCTTGATGTTTTTGTGGTTGTGTTCATTGATGATATCTTGGTGTATTCCCGTTCAGAGGCGGAACATGTGGGACATTTGCGAATAGTCTTGCAGACCCTTCGGGATCACCAGTTATATGCAAAGCTCTCCAAATGTGAGTTTTGGCTGAACTCAGTAGCCTTCTTATGCCATGTGATATCTGATGAGGGTATTAGTGTCGATACTCAAAAGATCGACGCAGTCAAGAATTGGCCAAGACCTACTACGCCATCAGAAGTCCGTAGCTTCTTGGGGTTAGAAGGATACTACAGGTGGTTTCTAGAAGCATTTTCTTCTATATCGGCACCATTAACTAAGCTGACCCAGAAAGCTACCAAATTCCAATAGTCGGATGTTTGTGAGCTGAGCTTTCAGGAATTGAAAGATCGATTAACATGTACTCCAGTTCTTACTCTTCCCGAAGGAACTGAAGGTTATGCGGTGTATTGTGATGCCTCCGGCATAAGTTTGGGATGTGTATTGATGCAGCATGGGAAGGTAATTGCTTATGCTTCGAGACAATTGAAGAAGCATGAGAAGAATTATCCGACCCATGATTTAGAATTGGCTGCAGTAATATTTGCCTTGAAGACATGGCGACACTATCTATATGGTGTCCATGTCGACATCTACACAGACCATAAAAGTTTGCAATACATCTTCGGTAAGAGAGAGTTAAATTTGAGATAACGACGTTGGCTCGAATTGTTGAAGGACTACGACGTTGAAATATTGTATCATTCGGGCAAAGCCAACGTTGTAGAAGATGCCCTCAGTCGTAAGTCAATGGGAAGTTTAGTGTGTGTTGAAGCAGGTAAGCGGAGTTTAACTGAAGAGATTCATCAGCTAGCTAACATGAGAGTTAGGCTGTTAGACTCCGAGGATGGAGGTGTTGTTGTACATAATACATCGAAATCATCCCTCAAAGCCGAGGTGAAGGCACGGCAATACGAAGATCCCACCTTGTTGCAGTTGAGAGAGGGCATTCAGCAAGGTAAGATTTCAGCCTTTGAGATTGTAGGGGATGGAACACTGAGGTTCCAAGGCCGATTGTGTGTGCCTAATATAGCAGGATTTCGAGAAAAGATGATGAGGGAAATTCATCAATCCCGATATTCCATCCATCCTGGCTCGACAAAGATGTATCATGATGTCAAGGAGCAGTACTGGTGGGATGGTATGAAAAGGTCTATTGCAGAATTTGTAGCCCGGTGTCCCAATTGCCAGCAGGTAAAGATAGAACATCAGAAACCGGGTGGACTGCTCCAGAATGTGGAGATTCTGACCTGGAAATGGGAGGTGATTAACATGGACTTCATTGTTGGGTTACCTCGCTCTAGTCGTAAGTTCGACTCTATCTGGGTGATAGTGGATCGACTTACCAAATGTGCTCATTTTTTGCCGGTTAAGACAACCTACACTGCTGAAGATTATGCAAAGCTGTACATCAAGGAAATTGTTAGACTTCATGGGGTGCCAGTGTCTATTATATCAGATAGAGGATCCCAATTCATAGCTAACTTTTGGAGGTCTTTTCAGAAAGGTCTGGGTACACAAGTGAATCTCAGCACTGCTTTTCATCGCAAACTGGCGGACAGGCTGAACGTACCATTCAGACACTGGAAGATATGCTGCGAGCATGTGTTTTAGATTTCAAAGGTAGTTGGGATGACCATCTTCCACTTGTTTGCTTACAATAACAGCTATCATTCCGGTATTAAGATGGCCCCATATGAGGCACTGTATGGGAGGAGATGTAGATCACCAGTTGGGTGGTTTGAAATTGGTGAAACTGAATTATATGGGCCAGATCTGATTCACCAAGCTATTGAGAAAGTGAAGGTGATCCAGGAACGATTAAAGGCGGCACAAAGTAGGCAAAAGTCCTACTCTGACGTCCGACATCATGACCTAGAGTTTGAAGTTGATGATTAGGTATTACTGAAAGTCTCGCCAATGAAGGGTGTTATGCGCTTCGGAAAGAAAGGTAAATTGAGCCCGGGGTACATCGGTCCGTACAAAATCCTTCGACGAATTGGGCATGTTGCCTATGAGTTAGAACTTCCATCCGAAATGGAATTTGTCCATTTGGTATTCCACGTGTCCATGTTGAGGAAATGTATCGGAGATCCTTCTCGGTTCGTCCCTATCCAAGACATACAGATTACAGAGGGTCTAACATACGAAGAGGTACCAGTAGCTATATTAGACCGACAAATCCGCAAGCTTAGGACAAAGGATGTAGCTTCTGTTAAGGTGTTATGGAGGAACAGGAACGTGGAAGAAATGACATGGGAAGCAGAAGAAGAGATGAAAGCTAAATATCCCTACCTGTTCCACAATGTAAATAATGATGATGCCGAAGGAACGCAGAATGCATTAAAAGGAGAAGCGTCCGTGTGAGGTAAATAGAAACTTGAGATACTTTTCATTATTATATTTCATTTAATGCTAGGATTCATTGGTTCCCGTAGATCCCTACATTCGGGGATGAATGTTCCGAAGGGGGGGAGAGTGTTACAACTCGTAAATTCGTACGTTAGGATACGCCATGAGATAGTTTACATATAAGATCCTAAGAACCCGGAAAATAGTTCAAAAGTTAAGAAAAAGAGCAAAGGTGTCGCATAGTTGGATATGTGACCGCAAAGCACAAATGCGGACCGCATATCCAACACTAGGATCGCAAACTTAGAGAGAGCTCTAGGCTGAAATTGTGTTAAATATGCGGCCATTATGCGGACCGCATAATGCAAATGCGGACCGCAAATGTGACATCTTCCATCGCAGAATGGAACAGAGTTCTGGCTGAATCCGCGTCGGAAATGCGGACCGCAAATAAAGGACGTCAGTACGGATAATGTACTGAGTATATAAGACAGGAAAACATAATATAAGAACAACAATGAGCATTAGGATAAAAACATATAACTTGTAATAAATGAATTGCCTCTAAGGGCGGCTAACCATGACATATTCGTAGTACTTATGCCTATACACCTAACCTTTATAACCTAAACATGTTTATGTTCATTATCATTATCATCGTCTTACACTCACGCCTATGTGGGCTTGCCACTTTCATAGACATTTATTGTTACCGTATACGTTACATAGTCGTTACCTTATACCATTACATACGCCTCTGTGGGCTCGTCATCAACATACGCCTCTGTGGGCTCGTCATCAACATTACGCCTCTGTGGGCTCGTCATCAACATACGCCTCTGTGGGCTCATACCCGGCCTTCATTAGGCTCGGTCGTAATGTATGCCTCTGTGGGCTCATCATCATAATATGCCTCTGTGGGCTCATCATCATCATCGTATCACAGCGTAGCTTACCCGGCTGTACTAGGCTCGGTCATAACATACCCGGCCTTCATTAGGCACGGTCATACAAATTAGATTACACATATATATACAATACATTGCATGCTCATTTAATAAAAAATACGTTCCAAACCCTTTTTAGTGACCTACGATTACCATTCCCTTTTTCATGAAATTAATAATATCTCTTTTGCATGAACCTAGTAAGACTCAAGAAACACCAACAACATTGATAACATAAGAACAAGAGCAATCCTTCCCTAGGGAGAAAGCAACATAAGCAATCCTAACCTCTAAGAGTAGAGTATTCTTTACGGCTCGTTCGTGGCATTGTATTTGATAGGAATCGTGCAAAAGAAAGAATGGTATAGTCTTACATACCTGGTATATGCTGCACCAGTTCTCAAGCTACGCAATTGCTACAATTCCTTAGTCTACAATTAAGGAACAATGCACCCATTACTCACTAAGCGTCATAATTATCATTAATCACAATCCCCTAGTTTTGCATGGTGCCTCCCCACACCGCTTTCCCTCTAATCCTTATCAAACGTATTTGTAACACATGCAACTCATTTACAACCCATAATAATCGTGACCCATTCCGTTTAGCAGTGTTTATCTTGAATTCTTGATTTCCTACCACCCTCCCATAGGTCTTTACAGGCATGCAACTACATATCATGAATGCCCAAGGAAAAATTACATGAAAGGGAGTAATAACTTACCTTGCATGTGAATTCCTAGCCTTCTCCTTCGATTTCCCCAGATTCTAGGTCTTGCCCTCAATGTGGGTTTGTAGAAGGGGGAAATTCAGCTAGGGTTCCTTTTTAGTTCTTCAATTCCTTGAATCTTTCTTCCATTTAGAGCTTGGAAGAGAGGAAATTGGTTGTGTTGGTGTGAGGCTTTGAGAGGGGTCGTTTGGGGGCCTTCTACTATGTTTAAGTTCAGAAAAATGAAGAAGGAATGGGTTTGGGTCCCTTTTATAGGTCTGTCAATAAGTGGCACACGTGTCTGACATTTTCAGGTTTGAGGTCGCATATCCGCTGTAAACAGGACATGCGGTTCGCATTCTGGTCGCAAATCTCAACCCAGAAATCTGTTGCATTATGCGACGCAGAAGGGCCAGATTTACGGTTCGCATTTTCAACAATGCGACCGCATTCTGGTCGCATTTCAGACGCGGATTCAGCCCAGAACTCTGTTCCATTATGCGATGGAAGGTGTCACATTTGCGGTCCGCATTTGCATTATGCGGTCCGCATACTGGCCGCATATTTGACACAATTTCAGCCCAGAACTCTATCTCAGTTTGCGATCCTGGTGTTGGATATGCGGTCCGCATTTGTGCTTTGCTGTTGCATATCCAACTATGCGATACTTCTGCTCTTTTTCTTAACTTTTGAACTATTTTCCGGGTTCTTAGGTCCTTATATGTAAACTACTTCACAGCGTATTCTAATGTACGAATTTACGGGTTGTAACACACCTCCACTGCTGCTGCTGAGCCTACTTCCCCGTCTACCATGGGTCAACCTTCGTCGACAATGCCCGCCCTTTCAAGACATGGTCTTATTGCACAACATGCCAATGCCAAAGTAGACCAACTCTTGAAAACCCTGCCATTCCTGATCAAACAAGCCCTGACTCCAATTCAAACGTCAGTGACCGCTCTCCAACAACAACAAACATTGTTTGGGGATCGTTTGCACAAACTTGAGTCTAGGGTTGAACAGATAGAAAGAGGTGAGGTTAGGGGTTTAGCCCAACTGAGGGAGGACGTAAAATCTATGAAGACCGAACTCCAGAAAATGCAAAATTTGGAGTTCGACATAGCATCTCTCCTCCCCAAAGAGGGTGACCAGGGTGCAGATATTGCTGCACCAGACTTGGGCTTGGACTTCACTGCTCTAATGGCAAACATTGCACCTTCTTCTGCCAGAGTGTCTCAACTTCCAGCTCCTCCAGTACTGGTTGATGTTACTGATGACGAGACATCGGGACAGTCATCAGAGTTAGAGGGGGAAGAGACAGAGGATACCAGTTCATGGTCCGACGAGGCTGATGATCCTCAGGAGAAGGGCAAAGTGATTGCTGCTCCAACAGTGGAGGAAGAGGAGCACGCACACATTGAGCGGGCCATACAGCACTCGCTAGCAGATGTGGCCGCCCTTGCAGACCCATCGGCCACTCAGCAACCAGTGGGCGAAGCTAGCAGCTCAGCATCCCCACCACCAGCTCCCGCTCAGTCCCACAACCCTCCTACAGCTACAAAGGATCCATAGGCCACTGAGTCTCTTAGCGCGAATGCGCCCCAGGGAGCCCCTTGAACTCTAACTTCTTTTCTTATGCATTGGGGACAATGCATGATTTCGGTTGGGGGTATAGCCTTATCTGTATATTTGATTTGTTTTCTTGTATGTTTTGCGACATTAGTAACTATAAAATATGTATTAATGTTTAATGATTTCTGTATATATGTTGTGTAGCTAAATAGATAATAAAGTTAGGTTTGCCAATAAAATCCCCTTGTTTTTTCTTTGCCGGGTTCTTTTTCAAGGGTGTAATAGTAGAACCATGATAGTAAAATGAGACATGTTGACCGGGATGGTGTAATTACTTAGTATCAAGCATGTGCATCTGTGAGTAGATTATACCCTTGTTAACAGATCAACTGTGTGAACTTGAGGCTCACTCTGTGTTACAACCCCTAAATTCGTATATTAGAATACGCTGTGAAGTAGTTTATATATAAGGACCTAAGAACCCGAAAAATAGTTCAAAAGTTAAGAAAAAGAGCAGAAGTGTCGCATAGTTGGATATGCGACCGCAAAGCACAAATGTGGACTGCATATCCAACACCAGGATCGCAAACTGAGACAGAGTTCTGGGCTGAAATTGTGTCAAATATGCGGCCAGTATGCGGACCGCAAATGTGACACCTTCCATCGTAGAATGGAACAGAGTTCTGGGCTGAATCCACGTCAGAAATGCGATCAGAATGCGGTCGCATTGTTGAAAATGCGAACCGCAAATCTGGCACTTCTGCGTCGCATAATGCAACAGAATTCTGGGTTGAGATTTGCGGCCAGAATGCGAACCGCATGTCCTGTTTGCGGCGAATATGCGACCTCAAACCTAAAAAATGTCAGACACGTGTGCCACTTATTGACAGACCTATAAAAGGGATCCAGACCCGTTCCTTCTTTATTTTTCTGAACTTAAACATAGTAGAAGGCCCCCAGACGACCCCTCTCAAAGCCCCACACCAACACAACTAATTTCTTCCTCTTCCAAGCCCTAAATTGAAGAAGGAATCAAGAAATTGAAGAACTAAAGAGAAACCCTAGCTGAGTTTCCTCCTCCTACAAACCCAAATTGAGGGCAAGACTTAGAATTTGAGGAATCGAAGGAAAAAGGCCAGGAATTCACATGCAAGGTAAGTTATTACTCCCTTTCATGTAGTTTTCCCTTGGGCATTCATGATATGTAGTTGCATGCCTATAAAAACCCGTGGGAGGGTGGTAGGAAATCAAGAATTCAAGATAAACACTGTTTAACAGAATGGGTCACGATTATTAAGGGTTGTAAATGAGTTGCATGTGTTACAAATATGTTTGATAAGGATTAGAAGAGAAAGGGGTGTGGGGAGGCGCCATGCAAAACTAGGGGATTGTGATTTATCATAATTATGACGCTTAGTGAGTAATGGGTGAATTGTTCCTTAATTGTAGACTAAGGAATCGTAGCCATTGCGTAGCTTGAGAACTGGTGCAGCATATACCAGGTATGTAAGACTATACCGTTCTTTCTTTTGCACGACTCCTATTGATTACCTTGCAATGAACGAGCCCCAAAAGAATACTCTACTCTTAGAAGTTAGGGCTTCTTATATTGTTTCCCTCTATGGAAGGATTGCTCTAGTTCTTATGGAATCAATATTGTAGGCATTTCTTGAGTCTTATAAGGTTCATGTTAAAGAGATATTAGTAATCACGTGAAAAAGAGAATAGTAATCGTACGTCACTAAAAAGGGCCTGGAACATATAAACGAGCATGCAATGTAGTGTATGTATATATATATGTGTGTGTGTGTGTGTGTGTGTGTAATCTAATTAGTATGACCGTGCCTAATGAAGGCTGGGTATGTTATGACCGAGCCCAGTACGGCCGGGTAAGCTACGCTGTGATACGATGATGATGATGAGCCCACAGAGGCATATTATGATGATGAGCCCACAGAGGCATACATTATGACCGAGCCCAATGAAGGCCGGGTATGAGCCCATAGAGGCATATGTTGATGATGAGCCCACATAGGCGTATGTAATGGTAAAAAGGTAACGACTATGCAACGTATACGGTAACAATCAATGTATATGAAAATGGCAAGCCCACAGAGGCGTGAGTATAAGCCGATGATAAGGATAATAAACATGTTTATGATAATGTTATAAAGGTCATATGTATAAACATAAGTACTATGAATATGTCATGGTTAGTTGCCCTCAGAGGCGATTCACTTGCTGCAGGTTATATGTTTCTATCCTAAATGCTCATTATTGCTCTTACATTATGTTCCCTGTTTTACATACTCAGTACATTATCCGTACTGACGTCCTTCATTTGTGGACACCGCATGTCGTGCTGCAGGTCCTGATAGATTGATAGACGGAGCTCCCCCGCAGCAATAGGTTATCCGGTTCAGCAGATATTAGCAAGATTCATCCTTCGGACTTGCTACAGCCTTGGTATGCATTTTGAGTAGGCATTTTGGGCACGTCAGGCCCTGTTCCGACATAGGTTGCTTAATGCATGTTCTTGTAGAGGCTCATAGACAAATGTTAAGGTATGTATAGACCAGTGTTGGGTTGACTCATGTACAGTTGTATTGCCTCGTCGGCATATGTATTATGTTGTATAGTTTTGCACTGTAGCCCCGTTGGTCACACTATGTATATAAGTATGTTTATGTCATGGTATGACGTTTCAGCCCACTGTGATGTTGTCCGAAACTGCATGCGTATGACAGGCTTTGTAGATAACAAAGAAAGTAAGATAGCAGATATGAGGGGTACGCTGGCGCTCTGCAAGCAGGGTCCTGTGCCATGTCGCGGCCCTCCGGTTGGGTCGTGACACTCTGTAACTCTAGGTCTACCTAGAGTTATGTATTTATACATGAGGAAAGCCTCGAGTGGCCAAATGTTAACTCTAAAGCTGTAAACTATGTTAACCGAACAGTTTGTGTGCCATGTGTGTGAGCTCTTTATTTAAATAGTTCTTGTGTTTTCTTCTGCCATCTAGAACTTGCCCGGTTGGTTTTTCGACTCTTATTACAATTACACTGAGTTGGAGAGAGGATCTTAGGCATTCTTTGTTTTATTTATGAAACCTCTTTAGCTTTTTTAGCCTACCTGTGCATAAATAACATCACTAGTACCCTATTTGAGCCTTTTAGCCTTTTCCTTGGCCTTCATAACAAACCTTTCCCGTTCGTAAAAACAATTATCTCTTTTGAACCCGTTTCTCCTTGAACATTGTGAATGAGGCTAAAAGCCTAAGTTGGGGGTGTGGGTCAAAATGGAAATGGATAAGGTTATGCAGTGAGGGTGAGAGCTTATACCTCAAAGTGCTAATGTGAATTTATGAAAGCTCCAAAAAAAAAAGAGAGAAAAAAAAAAGAAAAGAAAAAGACAATAGTTATAGATGTGTATAATAATGGAGCTCTGAAGGAAATTAGAGAGGTATTTAAGGTGGGTCCACATTGGGAACTAAACGCCATTGAGGCTATGAGGTGTGAAAAGAAGCAAAGTGTAAAAAGAAAGAAAAATGTAATTAGTGTTCAAGGAGGATGTAGTCACTCATATCGAAATATTTATCCTACCCTTCCTTAAACCTACATTACAAGCTTAAAAAGTCCTTATGTGATCTCCAACCGAGTGTTCTTAGAAGTAGGTGACAAATTAAAATAAGGGCAAGCCTATGGTATGGTATGTGGTGACACTTGAAATTTTGTTCTGAGAGTGAGTGTATTTGCACTTTAGTCCCTTTATCTTGTTATGATAAATCTTGTGAGTTTGGGACTTTCTTTCTAGTGAGGGCACATGAACTGCGAGGTTGATAGAAAGTTGAGTTCTGAGTAAAGCATAAGTGCATTCACCTGAAGGTAGCCTTTAGTCACTTTGTTGAGGCTCAAAGTTCACAAGCTGATTGATTGTCCTTGAATATACTAATGATTCAGGGAGGGTAAAGCATTCAAAGAGGTATGCTTGTAATACTAACAACAAACACTGTCCATAGTCATTATTGTTTCATGTCTGTTAAGTAGAGTCTAGAATAGGATAGTATCGTTTTAGTTGCTTGAGGACAAGCAAGAGTTTAAGTTGGGGGTGTTGATGTGCCGGGGAATTTCGGCACATTTTGATACTACTTGCTTAGATTTTAACTTGTTTTACGTGCATATTCCATCGATACTTATGTAATTTTAGTGTATTTGCAGTACATCAAGTGTAAAGATCTAAAAGCACGGAAAAGAGCTCAAAAAGCCAACTGAAGACAAGAAAAGCATTGAACAGCATCGCAGATGTGAATATGCGGTCGCAAATTGCACATGCGAACCGCATATTTCACAATCAAATCACAAACAAGGACAGAACTCTGGGCACTTCGTCATGTTAAGAATGCGGTCGCATATGCGACCGCATAACTAGAATGCGAACCGCAACCATGCACTGGGGAATCGCAGACGCAAGCAGAGATTTGGGTGAAAGTCAGGGTAAAGAATGCGATCGCTTTTCGCGATCGCATAATCGATATGCGCACCGCAAACCCAACCGCAAACCAAGTATGCAGTTTATAGAGTGTTGGATTTGCAATGCAAAAGGGGTTCTCATTTCTTCAATGCGGACCGCAGTTACAGAATGCGATGAAGGCAAAATCCTTGGGTTAGGTATGTGACGGAGGAAGAAGATTTGCGGACCACATTTCTATTTTGCGACAGAAATGCGGTCCGCATTATTAACATCATGGGCAAATTAGTCCGAACTTCGCCTCGGTTTTTGGGCCTCTATAAATAGGTTTAATAGGGTTTTGTGAGGGGTATCTTGTCAGAATTGAGAGCAACAAGTACAAGGCTTAAACTATTTTGAATTCTTGGAAGCTTTTTGGATCAATTCCCTTCTATTTTGTAAGATTATGACAGTTACTATTCTTTGTTATTTAGTTTTTAGCATGAGTAACTAATTCCAAACGCTAAGGTTGTGAACCCGAGATGGGTATGATTTTATTAGCATTTTGATATTGAATATAGTTTCAACGGATGATTGGTATTTATTTACTTCTTATTCTTCAAACAATTGTTAGTGGTTGCAAACATTAACAAACGCCAATTAATTCTATCTTTGCTTGGGAGAGTGAGGTAGAATTTGGTAGAAGTAAATAACAAAGACTCAAGGCTTTAAACCTTGTTTAATAAAATCGCTTAGGAATAAGTAGGTTTTAATTTGGCATTAATTGATTGTTCTTAATCACAACTCTTTTGTATTTGGGAAAATCATAAAGAGGACATATTATCCAACTATTGTAAAATATTGGCAAGAAAGTCTTCCGTTGGAAATATGTCATATTAACATCAATAGCATTATACTACATTAAGGGGGACACAACCTTGGTTTCTTTAAATCATATTATTTACATTCGTAATATTGCAATCAGTCTTCTTTTAAACTTAAATTCAATACACCTTTTTGTTACGATTACTTGATAGAATTACGACTTAGTTGAGTATTACACTAATTAAGTAAACTTTTCACACATATTCCCTGTGGGATTCGACCCCAACCTTGTTGGGTTATTATATTTGACACCGACCGCTTACACTGTCTATTAAGGTGTAATTTGAGCGTATCAAAAGGCTACAATGACTGCTCACCTATTGAACAGCAGCAGAGCTAAATGGACATGCAGTGGACTCAGGCCAAAGCAAGGGCAGCAACAACATCAACAACATCACCAGCAGTTCACATATCAATTGTCACAGACAATCATGGAAACAAGAAGTAAAAGAAGTGCCAGAAACAAAGAAAGCAGAAATAGGGAACACAAGAGCCAAAAAAGTAGCAATAAACCTAGCAGGAAACATAGGGACGTCCTCAGCAACAACATAAACAACAGGATATGCAGTTGTTTGTATAGGTACAGGTTATTGGCGCAATTGCGTTGTGTGGTATTAGCACTTCCAGTGCTCAGTCTAACGCAATTGCATCAATCACCAAGTCCCTATAACAAGAGCACCCCTCACTGGAACACCACAGCTCACAAACACAATACACAGGACATCACTCTTTGGACCAATACTGAGCAAACTTCACACTACAGTACCAAAACAGATAGAAGCAGCTCTAAACTCAGCAAAAACAGTAGCAGTGCCAATCCAAATGCCAACAGGAACAATAGCAAAGCAAATACAAAAAAGGCAAGCTTAACTCTCACCAGGATACACCTTCTCACACATAAAGCAACAAACACACAACACAAATCACTCACACTGTCAGTCAGCACCCTCAACATTCTCAATGCTCACAAGATCAACAACTCATTCATCAGCAAACAATACAAAGACAACTTTGGCTTCAGAGGCAATAATAACACAGGATCAACAAGCAACTCAAGTGACATCAGCCAGCACAAGGACAACAACCTCAGAGACAACAATTCAGTCATCAGCAGGCAACATGAACACTACTTTGGCAGCAGAGGCTGCTACAACACCATATCAGCACTACTCACAGAACAAACTACAACAAAAGCAAAGACCAGCAACAACACAGCAATCAGAAACATCCTCAAGGAAATAACAGCAGGAGCAGCATTAACAAAATACATCAGCAACAAACTCTCAATCAGCAGTATCAACGATAGTTATCAGCAGCAGTAACAACAAGACAAAGAATCAAACCATCAAGCACATAAAGGACAAACAGAAAACAAAGACAAAAAGGAAAACAACACTCAGAGACTCTTCAGCACTTTGCACAAGCAGCAGATCACTGCCAGTCAGATACACACCTGCAGCAAGCTCATCCTAGTAGAAACATTCATCAGCGAACTTCAAGCTATTGCATCAGTTGGTATCAGAGCAATTATATTGCATCACTTTGGATAAAAAACTTCACAATGGCATAAAGGAAACCCTCTCACTCACTCAGCAGGATTAGAAACAAAAGTTTTTTGTATAGTCGACCTAGACACATTTCACTTCATTTTTGTACATATGACTATCTATCAACTCTATAAGATAGATAGTCATTACATCAACTTAGGTCGGACATATCCTATACACTTAGATGCATCAAATCACCAAGTGAGGTGGATCATATATCATCTAACCATCAATCACTTTCTTGGTACCTCTAGTATAAATTTTACAATGACTAGGTACATGCACTTTTTTGGGGAGGTAAGGTTTATGTCCCCCTCCTTCTCTGTACATCTTACTAATCACTAATCAATAAACCCATATTTACAAAAAAAAAGAAAAGAATTTGCCTTGTAACAAAGCTTTTTGAGCAATTAATTTTGTGTGTTATATGAGGTCTTTTGGGGATATATTATATACCAAATTGAAGTTCTTAGAATTTATTTTCAAACCCTCTTGAATGTTTGTTCATACGACATCCAGATAAAGAGATATGAGCGTCGGAAGAAGGGCCGGTGAAGCACACATGTGGTTGACTTTTTCAACCTTATTATAATTAGAAGACTTAGTCTTCTTTTTCCTTATTTTCCAGAATAGTCAGGCACAAGCACAGCTTCCGTAACTCTCCAAGAAGTTCCTTAGGGTTTTGAAGCAAGTCCATCATCCGCAACTCAAAATCAAAAAGCGAACACATCAATGCGATCCTTACGACATAGGTAAGACTTTGCCATTCTTCTTTCTCCTTATAACTCATGTTTTGGAAAGATCTTTGTGGCTAATCAAGCTTTTCTTCTCTGTATTTTAGCTATACAAGAATAAGGAAGGGTGTGGATAAAAGGGTGTTAGGTTTGAAAGCAATAAGACAAGAGGTATGTAGAGTTTTCGTTTCGTTTTCAGCATGGTTTGGTTTAGCTATATTCTAGCCTTTCTTCTTGATCTTTTGAGAGTTGTTTAAGAGAAATTTCAGCATATATCCTTGTATAGTGTTCAATTCCATATATTAAGTATGCAAGAAACTAGTTTAGGTTGGAACTTCAAAATACAACAAAAATAAAAAGGACGAATCGCCCATTTGGCCTATGCCATCCGGACTTCCGTTTGTTCTGTTACTTTGATGTTTTTATGCATACCTAACACCCATATGATCCTAATAATTTATTTAAGATTATATGAGCTTAATTATCATGTATTGATGCATATATTATTCCTAAATCATATTTAGACTTTCATGTCACAAAGTTAGCCACTATGAGCCTAGGTTACGTTCATAATTTCGTTTTGTCGATCGTTTGATACTATTGTGGATACTTGTATATCATTTAGTTTGATTTTATCATCTTGGACGGGTATCCATTACCATGTATATTATGGTGCTTGTTTGTTTTTGGGATCATCCAGTGTTAGGGGAAGCTCTGCTGAAATTTTTAGAAATTCGAAGAGTTGGACAAATTTTGAGTTCCTTGGTTCTAAATAGATTCTAGAGGGATCCTAATGAGTTAACTAGCCTTAGTATCTCACGTACATACTCAGTTTCCCTCTAAAATTGATGTAGGCCAACATGATCAAGCTCCTTTCATGCCATCTATGTCGGATAAGACAAGAAAAGGCGTTGGTTAGACTTGGAGAAGAGCCAAGCGTTCACACATCTTGGGTTGGACGAAATATTTGTTAATGGTGTACATTTGTGTTTATGTTGTATTATTGTGTTGCTATGGAAGGCATTAATTCTTACTGGTTTAGTCCTGCGTGACTATTCTTTAAACTTAGCTAAATTGTGGCCTTTTTGTTAGTTATCTGTTTCCTAGTTGATTTAGGTTACTAGTTATTCTTTTCCTATTTGAGTTAGGTAAAGACTCTGTTACAACTCGTAAAATCGTACGTTAAAATACACCGTAAGATAGTTCACATATAAGGACCTAAGAACCCGAAAAATAGTTCAAAAATTAATAAAACAGAGAAAAGGTATCGCATGGTTGGATATGCGACCGCAAAGCACAAATGCGGACCGCATATCCAACACCAAGATCGAAAACCGAGACAGAGTTCTGGGCTGAAATTGTGTCAAAAATGCGGCCAGTATGCGGATCGCAAATATGACATCCTCTATCGCAGAATGGAACAGAGTTCTGGGCTGAATTCACGTCAGAAATGCGACCAGAATGCGGTCTCATTGTTGAAAATGCGAACCGCAAATCTGGCCCTTCTGCGTCGCATAATGCAACAGAATTCTGGGTTGAGATTTGCGGCAAGAATGTGAACCGCATGTCATGTTTGCGGCTGAAATGCGATCGCAAACCTGAAAAACACCAGACACGTGTGTCACTTATTAATAGACCTATAAAAGTGGTCTAACCCAATTCTTTCTCATTTTTCGGAGGCTCAAACACAGAAAGAAGACCCCCACGAATCTTTCTCAAAATCCCACACCAACATAATCAATTTCTTCCTCTTCCAAGCCCTAAATTGAAGAACTAAAGAGAAACCCTAGCTGAGTTTCCTCCTCCTACAAAGCAAATTGAGGGCAAGACTTAGAATATGAGGAATCGAAGAAAAGGGCTAGACAATTCACATGCAAGGTATGTTATTACTCTCTTTCATGCAATTTTCCTTTGGGCATTCATGTTATGTTGCTGCATGCCTGTAAGGACTCATGGGAAGGTTTTTCGGAGCCATGAAATCAAGATAAATACTGCTAAACGGAATGGGTCATGGTTATTATAAGTCGTAAATGAGTTGCATGTGTTATAACTAAGTGTGGTAAGGCTTAGAGGAGGAAGGGTGTGAAGAGGCACCATACAATTTTTAGACAAATGTCAATTTATGCATAGACAAGTGATGGGTTGACTTATGTACAGTTGAATTGCCTTGTCGGCAAACGTATGTATTTTGTTTTATGGTTTTGCATTGCAGCCTTGTTGGCCATATTATGTATATTAGTATGTTCGTATCATGGCATGACGTCTCGGTTCATTATAATTATTGTTCGAGATTATATGCATATGACAAGCCTTATAGATAATAAGGAAAGTTAGATGAAGGGTACGCCGGTGCCCGTTGAGTAGGGTCCGGTGCCAGTCGCGGCCCTCCGGCTTGGGTCGTGACAATCTAACATACGATGAGGTACCGGTGGCCATATTGGACCGACAAATCCGCAAGCTAAGGACAAAAGATGTAGCTTCCGTTAAAATGTTATGGAGGAACAGGAATATGGAGGAAATGACATGGGAAGCAGAAGAAGAGATGAAATCTAAATACTCGTACCTGTTCCACAATGTAAATAATGATGATGCCGAAGAAACGCAGAATGCATTAAAAGGAGAAGCGTCCGTGTGAGGTAAATAGGAACTTGAGATACTCTTCATTATTACCTTTCATTTAATGCTGGGATTCACTGGTTCCCGTAGATCCCTACATTCGGGGATGAATGTTCCTAAGGGGGGGAGAGTGTTACAACCCGTAAAATCGTACGTTAAAATACACCGTAAGATAGTTCACATATAAGGACCTAAGAACCCAGAAAATAGTTCAAAAATTAAGAAAACAGAGCAAAGGTATCGCTGGTTAGATATGGGACCGCAAAGCACGAATGCGGACCGCATATCCAACACCAAGATCGCAAACTGAGACAGAGTTCTGGGCTGAAATTGTGTCAAAAATGCGGCCAGTATGCGGACCGCATAATGCAAATACGGACCGCAAATATGAAATCTTCTATCGCAGAATGGAACAGAGTTCTGGGCTGAATTCGCGTCAGAAATGTGACAAGAATGCGGTCTCATTGTTGAAAATGCGAACCGCAAATCTAGCCCTTCTGCGTCGCAATAATGCAACCGAATTCTGGGTGAGATTTGCGGCCAGAATGCGAACCGCATGTCATGTTTGCGGCTGAAATGCGATCATAAACCGGAAAAACACCAGACACGTGTGTCACTTATTGATAGACCTATAAAAGGGTAACCCAATTCTTTCTCATTTTTCTGAGGCTCAAACACAGAAAGAAGACCCCCACGACTCTTTCTCATAATCCCACACCAAAATAATCAATTTCTTCCTCTTCCAAGCCTTATATTGAAGAAGGATTCAAGAAATTGAAGAACTAAAGAAAAACCGTAGCTGAGTTTCCTCCTCCTACAAACCCAAATTGTAGTGGAATCGAAGAAAAGGGCTAGACAATTCACATGCAAGGTAAGTTATTACTCCCTTTCATGCAATTTTCCTTTGGGCGTTCATGTTATTTTGCTGCATGCCTGTAAGGACTCATGGGAAGGTGTTTCGGAGCCATGAAATCAAGATAAATACTGCTAAACGGAATGGGTCATGGTTATTATAAGTCGTAAATGAGTTGCATGTGTTATAACTAAGTGTGGTAAGGCTTAGAGGAGGAAGGGTGTGAAGAGGCACCATACAATTTTTAGACAAATGTCAATTTATGCATAGACAAGTGATGGGTTGACTTATGTACAGTTGAATTGCCTTGTCGGCAAACGTATGTATTTTGTTTTATGGTTTTGCATTGCAGCCTTGTTGGCCATATTATGTATATTAGTATGTTCGTATCATGGCATGACGTCTCGGTTCATTATAATTATTGTTCGAGATTATATGCATATGACAAGCCTTATAGATAATAAGGAAAGTTAGATGAAGGGTACGCCGGTGCCCGTTGAGTAGGGTCCGGTGCCAGTCGCGGCCCTCCGGCTTGGGTCGTGACAATCTAACATACGATGAGGTACCGGTGGCCATATTGGACCGACAAATCCGCAAGCTAAGGACAAAAGATGTAGCTTCCGTTAAAATGTTATGGAGGAACAGGAATATGGAGGAAATGACATGGGAAGCAGAAGAAGAGATGAAATCTAAATACTCGTACCTGTTCCACAATGTAAATAATGATGATGCCGAAGAAACGCAGAATGCATTAAAAGGAGAAGCGTCCGTGTGAGGTAAATAGGAACTTGAGATACTCTTCATTATTACCTTTCATTTAATGCTGGGATTCACTGGTTCCCGTAGATCCCTACATTCGGGGATGAATGTTCCTAAGGGGGGGAGAGTGTTACAACCCGTAAAATCGTACGTTAAAATACACCGTAAGATAGTTCACATATAAGGACCTAAGAACCCAGAAAATAGTTCAAAAATTAAGAAAACAGAGCAAAGGTATCGCTGGTTAGATATGGGACCGCAAAGCACGAATGCGGACCGCATATCCAACACCAAGATCGCAAACTGAGACAGAGTTCTGGGCTGAAATTGTGTCAAAAATGCGGCCAGTATGCGGACCGCATAATGCAAATACGGACCGCAAATATGAAATCTTCTATCGCAGAATGGAACAGAGTTCTGGGCTGAATTCGCGTCAGAAATGTGACAAGAATGCGGTCTCATTGTTGAAAATGCGAACCGCAAATCTAGCCCTTCTGCGTCGCAATAATGCAACCGAATTCTGGGTGAGATTTGCGGCCAGAATGCGAACCGCATGTCATGTTTGCGGCTGAAATGCGATCATAAACCGGAAAAACACCAGACACGTGTGTCACTTATTGATAGACCTATAAAAGGGTAACCCAATTCTTTCTCATTTTTCTGAGGCTCAAACACAGAAAGAAGACCCCCACGACTCTTTCTCATAATCCCACACCAAAATAATCAATTTCTTCCTCTTCCAAGCCTTATATTGAAGAAGGATTCAAGAAATTGAAGAACTAAAGAAAAACCGTAGCTGAGTTTCCTCCTCCTACAAACCCAAATTGTAGTGGAATCGAAGAAAAGGGCTAGACAATTCACATGCAAGGTAAGTTATTACTCCCTTTCATGCAATTTTCCTTTGGGCGTTCATGTTATTTTGCTGCATGCCTGTAAGGACTCATGGGAAGGTGTTTCGGAGCCATGAAATCAAGATAAACACTGCTAAACGGAATGGGTCATGGTTATTATGAGTCGTAAATGAGTTGCATGTGTTATAAATATGATTGATAAGGCTTAGGGGAGGAAGGGTGTGGAAAAGCACCATATGAATTTAGGAGATTATGATTAATGATAGCTATGACGCGTAGTGAGTAACAGTTGAACTGTTCTTTAATTGTAGACTAAGGAATTGTAGCGATTGCGTAGCTCGAGAACTGGTGCAGTATATACCATGTATGTAAGACTATATCGTTCTTTCTTTTTCACGACTCCTATTGAATACAATGCAATGAACGAGCCCCAAAAGAATACTCTACTCTTAGAAGCTAGGGATGCTTATATTGTTTCCCCCTCTATCGGAGGATTGATGTGTTATTATTTTCCTTGACTTTACGTCTTCATAATAGAATGAGTCACATGAGCATAGCATGCATTATCTATTTTACTATACCGAGCCGCGCTATAGTCGGCCGGGCGATGGCACTTATTGTGCATATATTATGTAAACACCGAGCTGCATTACAATCGGCCGGGCGATGGCACTTAATGTGAAACCACAAATCAGTTGGGTATGATGGTGATGATGATGATGATGATGAGGCCCACAGAGGCGTATATATGTATATGATGATTTTCAAAAGGATATAAATATATGTATATGCATATGCATGTCAGGCATGACATGGTTAGTCTCCCTCAGAGGCATTCAGATGATACCTGTTGTATGTCCCTTGTCCTGACGCTTATATTATTGCTCATACATTATGTTTCCTGTCTTACATACTCAGTACATTATCCGTACTGACGTCCTTTATTTGTGGACGCTGCATGTCGTGCTGTAGGTCCTGATAGACTGATTGAGGGAGCTCCCCCACCACGGTAGACTATCCAGTTCAGCAGATATTAGCAAGATTCATCTTCCGGATTTGCTATAACCTTGGTATGCATCTTGTATAGGCATTTTGGGTATGTCGGGACCCTGTTCCGACATAGGTTGCATAATGTATGTTCTTTTAGAGGCTCATAGACATATTTCAGTGTATGTATAGACAAGTGTTGGGTTGACTCATGTACAGTTGTATTGCCTCGTCGGCAAACGTATTATGTTGTATAATTTTGCATTGTAGCCTTGTTGGCACATTATGTATATAAGTATGATTATGCCATGGTATGATGCTTCAGTCCATTATGCTGTTGTTCAAAATTGCATGCGTATGACAAGCCTTATGGATAATAAAGAGAGTAAGATAGCAGATACGAGGGGTACGCCGGCACTCTGAGAGCAGGGTCCGGTGCCGTGTCGCGACCCTCCGGTTGGGTCATGATAGACTCATTCTATATAAGCCTAAACACTTCATTGTTTTTGGAACTTTTACATCAATTTTACAAGAAATTTTCGGCCAAGCCTTTATGCTGCCAACGTGTGACTTTAACTTGTCCAATTTTGGTGTGATTCAGAATTGAACTCGTTCCTTTGTTTGATCGAACAATTTGCAAGATCATCGTTATCTTGAGGGTCGTTCGTATAGCATAGATACTCCTTGATTTCATCAAGAAGGTAAGTAGACTAGTTCCAACTTGTTGTCTTGATAATTCATAAAGCATCTTGCTTTTATCCTTTGTTTTCTTGTTTCCGCGTTTTATATTGCATCAAAAATAGGGATAGGATCCTTCGTCCAACTTATGGACAATGAGCGACAGATTACATTTGTGATTCCGTTTATGGTTTACTTCATGATCTCTTGGATGTTGCTACATGTGTTATGTCTCATACATGCTTACATTGATTATGTTAGGGGATATAGCCCATAACGCCAGCGAGGCCTATTGATTATATGCTGGGGGGAGATAGCCCATAACACCAGTCGTGTCACGACCCAACCCGGAGGGCCGCAACTGGCACCGGACCCTACTCAACGGGCACCGACGTACCCTTCATCTAACTTTCCTTATTATCTATAAGGCTTATCATACACATACAATCTCGAACAATAACCATAATGAACCGAAATATCATACCATGATATGAACATACTTATATACATAATATGGCCAACAAGGCTGCAATGTAAAACCATAAAACAAAATACATGCGTTGCCGACAAGGCAATTCAACTGTACATAAGTCAACCCATTGTCTATTGTATATACATAACCCAACACTTGTCTATGAGCCTCTACAAGAACATACATAATGCAACCTGTGTCGGAACAGGGCCCCGACATGCCTATAATGCCTGTAACAAAATGCATACCAAGATTACGGCAAGTCCGAAGGATGGATCTCGCCAATATCCGCTGAACTGGATAGCCTACTGTGGTGGGGGAGCCTCGTCTATCTGTCTGCCCGGACCTGCATCACAACATGCAGCGTCCACAAAAAAAGGACGTCAGTACGGATAATGTACTGAGTATGTAAGACAAGAAACATAATGTAAGAGCAATAATAAGCATTAGGATAAGAAACATACAACCTGTACCATCTGAATGCCTTTGAGGGCGACTAACCATGTCATGCCTGATGTGCACATGCATATACATATATATACATATATCCTTTTGAAAATCATCATATACATATATACGCCTCTGTGGGCCTGATCATCATCATATACATACGCCTCTGTGGGCCTCCTCATCATCATACCCAACTGATTAGTGGTTGCACAATAGGTGCTTGCCCGGCCGACTATAGCGCGACACGGTAAAGTAAAATAGTTGTCGTCTATAGCGCGACTAAATAGAGTGAAACATATATTTGCACAATAGGTTGCCTGCCCGACCGACTATAGCGTGGCGCGGTAAAGTAAAATAGGTAATGCATGCTGGAGTCATATGAATCATACTATCATGGTGACGTAAGGTCGAAGAAATAATAACATATCAATCCTCCCATAAGAGAGGAAACAACATAAGCACTCTTATCTTCTAAGAATAGAGTATCTTCGGGGCTCGTTCATTGTACCGTGTATAAACGGAGTCGTGCAAAAGAAAGAAAGGAATGGTCTTACATACCTGGTATCTACTGCACCAGTTCTCAAGCTACGCAACTGTTACAATCCCTTATTCCTTAGTCTACAATTAAAGAACAATTCAATTGTTACTCTCTAAGCGTTATAGCTATTATTAACCACAACCTCAATTCTATATGGTGTTCCTCCATACCCTTCTTCCTCCAAATTTACAAAAATAGTAATAGCACATGCAGCTGAACAACAACCCAAAACAATCATAACCAGTCCATTACCACTAGTTAACTTGAACTCATGGCTCCCAATCACCATCCCATGAGTTCTTACATGCATAGAATGGAATACCATGAATTCCCAAGAGAAAGAATGCATGAAGAGAGTAGTAACTTGCTGCAATATTAAACGCGGAAATAAGAAAACAAAAGATAGAAGCAAGACGCTCTATGAATTATCAAGACAACAAGTAGGAACTAGTCTACTTACCTTCTTGATGAAATCAAGGAGTACCTATGCTATACGAACAATCCTCAAGACCACGATGGTCTTGCAAATTGTCAAGGAACAAGTTCAATTTTGAATCACACCAAAATTGGACAAGTTAATTCACACGATTTTTGGGAGCAATGTTGCTGCCGTTTTATATTGAAAATAATGTCAAAAAAAGGTGTAAAAATAATGAAGTGTTTAGGATTATATAGGATGAGCCTTTACCTAACTCAACTAGGAAAAGAATAACTAGTTAACCTAAATCAACTAGGAAAAAACTAATTAACAAAAAAGGCCACAATTTGGCTAATTTAAAGAATAGTCACGCAGGACTCCAAAGTAAGAATTAATGTCTTCCATAACTACACAATAGTACAACATAAACACAAATGTACATCTTCAACACAAGATTCGTTCATAGTAAGATTTATAGATGCTTGGCTCTTCTCCAAGGCCAATGCCTTGCCTTGTCTTATTCAACATTGATGGCATGAACGTAGCTTGATCAGGTTGTCCTGCATTATTCTCCCCTTCTTGAGAAGATTTCGTCCTCGAAATCGAACCATCTTCATCTTTCAAAGCTGCACTACCTGACAGGTCTATAACATAGGCGTTGTTATTGATCTTCTGCAACACTTGGAATGAACCATCACTCGCGGCATGTTCACGTATTCCTGTAAAACATCATCAACAACAGTAGGCAAGGGCTGAATGTTAGTAGAAATTTCATCATTATAACTCAAGTAAGCACCCTAATGAACTAGACAAACACCCTTAGCTTTAGCCGTCTCTTTTCAGCTCTTGCATGCGCTTGTAATCATTACTAACTTGTTTAGGTGTCAAGGGCTTAAGTACATAACTCTTTTCCTCCAGCTTGGCCGTATAAGTGTTGGCCCTTCCATCATGATCAACACATCTATCAAACTGCCAAGGCCTGCCCAATAGTAAATGGCACGCCTGCATAGGCACTAAATCGCGCAAGATTTCATCTTGATAAGCTCCCACCTTGAACTTAATAAGTGCCTGCTTTACTACCTTTAATTCACCACATTCACTCAACCACTGCAATCGATAAGGATGGGGATGTTTCCTTGTAGGTATACTAAGTTGAGTCACTAACGTGTGGCTTACTACATTAGCGCAACATCCGGAATCTATTATCATCGAGCACACCTTTCCTTTCACCCTACATCTAGCATGAAACAAGTTCTCACGCTGCATATCTCCTTCCTCCTGTACGTTCATAGTGCTCAAGTTCCTACGTACCACTAAGAACAAATTCACACCCTCTTCTTCTAACTCTTCCTCACCGCACTCAACCAATTCTGCCCCCTTATCATCCTCAATCTCTTCTTCACTTTCTTCTTCACACACAGTTCCATCATCAAGAATTAACATGGTCCTCCGTGTTGGACAATCCATAGCGAAATGCCCATAGCCTTTGCATTTGTGACACTGAAAAGAAGATGCGCTAGGAGAATTGAGTTGAGTCTTAGAATTACCTCCGGACCCCTTAGGTTCAACCCCAGGTGTCGCAGCTTAGGCTAGCTTCTTAGGCTCTCGGTTTTGGCTTACTGTAGGCTCTCGGGTTTTGCTTGCTCCCCTAGTGTTCGGCGTCTTCCACTCTTTGTTTCGACGTATGATAGTGGAATCGGAACCCCCTCTATATCGAGCTGCCCGACTTTCTTTAATCATCTTTTCGGCTTCAATGGCAGCTAAGAACACATCATGAAGAGCAATGAACACATGTAGTCTCAACTGATTGGAGATTTCATTATTCAACTCATTCTTGAATCGGATAATAGCCTCTTGTTCTTCTTCGTCTTCCATGTCAAGTGATAGGCGAATCTTCTCAAAGTCATCATAGTATTCTTCCACGAACTTCAACCTTTGTTTCAAATCATACAACTTCCGTAACTGTTCTTGCTTGTGCCATGGGTTCACATATTTACGAGTCATTATTTGCTTCAATTCCAGCCATGTTATGCGTGCCGGTTGGTTATGTCTAACTCTGGATCTTTTCTCAGCCTCCCACCAAGTCGAAGCATAGGACTCGAAAGCAGCAATGGCATATGTAGCCTTCTTCTCCTCAGACATATCATTAATTTCAAATATCCGCTCAACTTGACGCTTCCATTCTAAAAATCGGTCAGGATCACTAGTTCCTTTGAAAGCAGGGATAGTAACCTTAACGCTGTTCAACCCACTGTCTCGGACATGGTCTCTGTTACAACCCGTAAATTCGTACATTAGAATGCGCTGTGAAGTAGTTTACATATAAGGACCTAAGAACCCGAAAAATAGTTCAAAAGTTAAGAAAAAGAGCAGAAGTGTGGCAAAGTTGGATATGCGACCGCAAAGCACAAATGCGGATCGCATATCCAACACCAGGATCGCAAACTGAAACAGATTTCTAGACTGAAATTGTGTCAAACATGCGGCCAGTATGCGGATCGCATAATGAAAATGCGGACCGCAAATGTGACATCTTCCATCGCAGAATGGAACAGAGTTCTAGGCTGAATCCATGTCAGAAATGCGACCAGAATGCGGTCGTATTGTTGAAAATGCGAACCGCAAATCTGGCCCTTCTGCGTCGCATAATGCAACAGATTTCTGGGTTGAGATTTGTGACCAGAATGTGAACCGCATGTCCTGTTTGCGGCGGATATGCAACCTCAAACCTGAAAATGTCAGACACGAGTGCCACTTATTGACGGACCTATAAAAGGGACCCAAACCCGTTCCTTCTTCATTTTTCTAAACTTAAACATAGTAGAAGGCCCCCAAATGACCCCATTCAAAGCCCCACACCAACACAACCAATTTCTTCCTCTTCCAAGCCCTAAATTGAAGTAGGAATCAAGAAATTGAAGAACTAATGGGAAACCCTAGCTGAGTTTCCCCCTTCTACGAACCCACATTGAGGGCAAGACCTAGAATTTGAGGAATCAAAGTAAAAAGGCTAGATAATTCACATGAAAGGTAAGTTATTACTCCCTTTCATGCAATGTTCCCTTGGGCATATGTGATATGTTGTTGCATGCCTGTAAGGACTCATGGGGAGGTGTTTGGAAGCCATGAAATCAAGACAAATACTGCTAAAACGGAATGGGTCATGGTTATCATGAGTTGTAAATGAGTTGCATGTGTTATAAATACGTTTGATAAGGATTAGAGGAGAAAGAGGTGTGGGGAGGCACCATGCAAAACTAGGGGATTGTGATTATTGATAATTATGACGCTTAGTGAGTAATGGGTGAATTGTTCCTTAATTGTAGACTAAGGAATTGTAGCGATTGCGTGGCTTGCGAACTGGCGTAGTAAACACCAGGTATGTAAGACCGTACTGTTCTTTCTTTTGCATGACTCCTATTGAATACAATGCTATGATCGAGCCCCAAAAGAATACTCTATTCCTAGAAGTTAGGATTACTTGTATTGTTTCCCTCTAAGGAGGAATTGCTCTTGTTGTTATGATATTAATGTTGATGGTATTCCGTGAGTATTATAAGGTTCATGTTAAACAGACATTCTTAATTACATGTAGAAAAAGAGGGTAATAATCGTATGTCACTAAAAAGGGTTTGAAACACGTTTTATGAATGAGCATGCAATGTATTATAAATGTGTAATTTAATTCTTATGACCGCGCCTAATGAAGGCCGGGTATGTTATGACCGCGCCTAGTACGGCCAGGTAAGATATGCTATGATATGATAATGATGAGCCCACAGAGGCATAGGATGATGATGAGCCCACAGAGGCGTATGATGATGATGAGCCCATGGAGGCGTATGATGATGATGAGCCCATGAAGGCGTATGTAATTGTATGAGGTAACGATTATGTGAATGTATATGGTAACAATAAATGTATATGAAAATGGCAAGCCCACAGAGGCATGAATATAAGGCGAAGATAATGATAATAAACATGTATACGATAATGTTATAAGAGTTATGTGTATAGACATGAGCACTACGAATATGTCATGGTTAGCTACCCTCAGAGGCAATTCATTTATTACAGGTTATATGTTTCTATCCTGATGCTTATACTATTGTTCGTATATTATGTTTCCTGTCTTACATACTCAGTACGTTATCCGTACTGACGTCCTTTATCGTGGACGCTGCATGTCGTGTTGCAGGTCCTAATAGACTGATAGACGGAGCTCCCCCACAACAGTAGGCTATCTGGATTCAGCAGATATTAGCAAGATTCCTCATTCGGACTTGCTACATCCTTGGTATGCGCTTTGTGTAGATATGTTGGGCATGTCGGGGCCCTATTTCGACATAGGTCGCTTACTATATGTTCTTGTAAAGGCTCATTAGACAAATGTTAGTTGTGTATGGACAAGTGTCGGGTTATGTACACGTTTTGTATTTGTATGCCTAAACCGGGGTATAGTGTTTCCACGAATATGTGTGTATATATATGTGTACGAAATATGTCTTCATTGGAAGGTCCGACTAAATGATAGTTTTGTTAGAAACAACAAGAAAGAAAGAAAGGAAAGTAAGATAGCAGATATGAGGGGTACGCCGGCGCTCTCCAAGCAGGGTCTGGTGCCATGTCGCGGCCCTCCGGTTGGGTCATGACAGTCTCGGCCCCCTCGGTTTGGTAAGATTGGTTGGAAGTTCTCATAATGCTGAGCATGCTCATCAAATTCATACTCTAAGTTCCTTCCACCAAAACCTCTAAGCCTCCCTCTTGGACCATGATCATAACCATGTCTTCCCACGTAGTCTCGGCCTCCATTCCTCTGTCTTACTCTCGGATTCCATGGCCCCAAATCATCATCTTCAAATTCGTCGAACTCGGATTGATCATCCTCTCGGGCAGCTCTCATATCCCCTACGGGTGCTATGTTTCTCCGGGCTGTCATTAATGGTGGTATGACACCCCGGGGAATCCTCATGGACCTGACATTTTGAGCACCTCCGTCCCTCTGCTCGTTTTGGCGAGCTAACTCCACGAACTGCTCGGGTCTAATGGTGGAACCGTCACTAGTTCCTTCTCCGGCGTGCTTCTGATTGCTAGTGGATCTTTCTATGTTCTCCATTCAGGCACTAAGTGCCCTTACTTCAGCTAAGAGGTCGGCCAAAGTAATGTCAGTCACAACCTTTTCTCCTTCCGTAGCCATGCACCTGCAAAAGAAACAAGACTAGAGAATGTGTTAAGGTTAGTTAAAAATACTCTCTCTCACTTTTTATGATGATTCTCGGGTTCACTCAAATTTTCGGGTAGGATTTCGCACTTGTCTTCAAATTGGCTTCCTCTAATTGACCAAGTTCCTTAGCGACCTTTCAAGTTCACAAGATCAATAGTTTTCTTCGGGGTGAGTGAAGTTATGTGACTCGATAGGCGGACAGCTTTTTAAGTGAGCACAAGAAGCCAAGAATTATCTACGAAAGTGGAAATTCTGAGTTTTAGCACGAGTTCCTACAAGCTCAATGATTAGTAATTACTTAAGTAGGGAAATTACCTAAGAATTACTAATTAGAAGTAGTAAAATTAAGAAAGAATTTCGAAATTAGTGGAAGGAGGAAGTTTTTGAAGCTTTCCTACTTTAGTTTGGAGAAGACCAATCCCCTTTCCCTAGCCCGTTAGGAATTTGGTCCCCCCCCCTTTCCTTGTCCAAATAGAATTTCAACTCCTTGAAATTTCTCCTTTTTGGATTGGGAGTTGTTTCCTTCTTGGACTAGACTTAGGGTTTCCTATTCTCCTCCTTTCTCCTCCCCAAATTTGGCCTCCCTAACACTTTAGGCCTTCTCCCACGTTTTCACAATTCTCTTTTCAAGAACAACAAATTAAAGTTCAAGAACTTCAAGAATTCAAGGCAATCTTGTTAAGAACGTTTGAGGATTCAAGAACCTCTTCAAGAACAACGTAAAACTCTTCAAGAACTTCAATTTTAATTCCAAGAACTTCAAGATTTTCAAGATTCAATCGTTCACCTTCAAGAATTTCAACTAGAGTTTCAAGATTTCAAGATTATCAGTTTCTAACGATCAAGAATTTCACGAATCGGTTCAAGAACGTTTCTTTACCAATCTATCTTCAGACTTCAATCCCTAGATGATTTAACGACTTCAACCAACAACAATTTTCGATTTTTCTTTCTTCTCTTTTTTTTTCACGTTTTTTTTTCACTTTTTTTTTTTTTTGNAGGCACCCTATTGCGGCTCTCCCCACATAGAAGGCGTGTCTTTTCTCACCAACTCTGTGAGCGGTGCTGCTATGGTGCTAACGTCATTAACAAAGCGTCTGTAGAAACTAGCTAGTCCATGGAAACTTCTAACATGTGAAATAGTAGTAGGAGTAGGCCAGTCTCTAATAGCTACTACCTTAGATGCATCTACTTCAACACCATTAACACTTACAACAAATCCTAGAAATACAACTTTCTCTACACAAAAGGCACACTTCTTGTAATTAACATATAACTTTTCAGCTCTTAATACTTCAAACACTTGCCTTAGGTGATGAACATGGTAATCTAAACTTCTACTATAAATCAGGATATCATCAAAGTAGACAACCACAAACTTATTAAGAAACGATTTAAGCACATGATTCATTAATCGCATGAACGTACTAGGTGCGTTGGAGAGACCAAAAGGCATCACCAACCATTCATATAGACCAAACCTGGTCTTGAATGCAGTTTTCCACTCATCACCCGGTTTAATACGGATTTGGTGGTAACCGGACCTAAGATCAATCTTAGAAGACACACTTGAACCACATAACTCATCTAGCATGTCATCTAACCTACGGATAGGATGACGATACTTTACCGTTATCTTGTTGACAGCTCAGCAATCAACACATCCTCCAGGTGCCGTCTTTCTTTGGAACCAAGATCACGGGTACAGCACGCTGACTTAGACTCTCTCGAACTAGCCTCTTACTCAATAGCTCATCCACTTGTCGTTGCAACTCCTTAGTATCCTGTGGATTGCTTCGATATGCGGGTTTGTTCAGAATTTGTGCCCCCGAAATAAAGTCAATTTGGTGTTCTATCCCCCTCAACGGAGGTAGTCCACTCGGCATCTCCTCGGGAAACATGTCCCTGTATTCCTCCAAAACATCACTAACAACACTAGGCAAGGGGTGAACGTTAGTAGAAACTTCTTCATTAGAGCTCAAGTAAACACCCTTATGAATTAGGAAAATTAAGAGTTTAGAACTATCATTACCTCTCAAATACTCACCTTGTTGCATCATGGCACAAATATTACCTGACAGGTTTAATGTACTAGCATTGGTTATGGCTTCGGAGTTGGGCTCCATTGGAGCCTTAGCTCTAGCCGCCTCTTGCAGTTCCCTCATGCATTTGTAATCATCACTAACCTATTGCAGTGTTAAGGGCTTAAGTACATAACTCTTGGCCTCCAGCTTGACCGTATAAGTGTTGGCCCTTCCATCATGGTCAACACATCTATCAAACTGCCAAGGCCTGCCCAATAGTAAATGGCACGCTGCATAGGCACCACATCGCACAAGATTTCATCCTGATAAGCTCCCACCTTGAACTGAATAAGTGTCTGCTTACTACCTTTAATTCACCACATTCACTCAACCACTGCAATCGATAAGGATGGGGATGTTTCCTCGTAGGTATACTAAGTTGAGTCACTAACATGTGGCTTACTACATTAGTGCAACTTCCGGAATCTATTATCATTGAGCACACCTTTCCTTTCACCCTACATCTAGCATGAAACAAGTTCTCACGCTGCATATCTCCTTCCTCCTGTACGTTCATAGTGCTCAAGTTCCTACGTACCTCTAAGAACATATTCACACCCTCTTCTTCTAACTCTTCCTCGTCGCACTCAACCAATTCCTCCCCCTTAGCATCCTCAATCTCTTCTTCACTTTCTTCTTCACATACAGTTCCATCATCAAGAAATAACATGGTCCTCCGTGTTGGACAATCCTTAGCAAAATGCCCATAGCCTTTGCATTGGTGACACTGAAAAGAAGATGTGCTAGGAGAATTGAGTTGAGTCTTAGAATTACCTCCGGACCCCTTAGGTTCAACCCTAGGTGCCGCAGCTTGGGCTAGCTTCATAGGCTCTCGGTTTTGGCTTGCTGTAGGCTCTCAGGTTTGGCTTGCTCCCCCAGTGTTCGGCGTCTTCCACTCTTTGTTTCGACGTATGATAGTGGAATCGGAACCCCCTCTATATCAAGCTGCCCGGCTTTCTTTAATCATCTTTTCGGCTTCAATGGCAACATGTAGCCTCAACTAATTGGAGATATCATTATTCAACCCATTCTTGAATCGGATAATAGCCTCTTCTTCTTCTTCATCTTCCATGTCAAGTGATAGACGAATCTTCTCAAAGTCATCATTGTATTCTTCCACGGACTTCAACCCTTGTTTCAAATCATACAACTTCCGTGACTGTTCTTGCTTGTGCCGTGGGTTCGCATATTTACGAGTCATTATTTGCTTCAATTCCATCCATGTTATGCATGCCGGTTGGTTATGTCTAACTCTGGATCTTTTCTCAGACTCCCACCAAGTCGAAGCATATGACTCGAAAGCAGCAATGGCATATGTAGCCTTCTTCTCCTCAAACATATCATTAATTTCAAATATCCGCTCAAGTTGACGCTTCCATTCTAAAAAACGGTCAGGATCACTAGTTCCTTTGAAAGCAGGGATAGTAACCTTGACGCTGTTCAACCCACTATCTCGGACATGGTCTTGGCCCCCTCAGTTTGGTGAGATTGGTTGGAAGTCCTGATAATGCTCAGCATGCTCATCAAATTCCTACTCTAAGTTCCTTCCACCAAAACCTCTAAGCCTCCCTCTCGGACCATGATCATAACCACGTCTTCCCACGTAGTCTCGGCCTCCATTCCTTTGTCCTACTCTCGGATTCCGTGGCCCCAAATCATCATCTTCAAATTCGTCGAACTCGGGTTGATCATCCTCTCGGGCTGCTCTTATATCCCTTACGGGTGCTATGTTTCTCCGGGCTGGCATTAATGGTGGAATGACACCCCGGGGAATCCTCATGGACCTGACATTTTGAGCACCTCCGTCCCTCAGCTCGTTTTGGCGAGCTAACTCCACGAACTGCTCGGGTCTAACGGTGGAACCGTCATTAGTTCCTTCTACGGCGTGCTTTTAATTGCTAGAGGATCTTTCTATGTTCTCCATTCGGGCGCTAAGTGCCCTTACTTTGGCCAAGAGGTCAGCCAAAGTAATGTCATTCACAACCTTTTCTCCTTCCGTAGCCAGGCACCTGCAAAAGAAACAAGACTAGAGAATGTGTTAAGGTTAGTTAAAATTCTCTCTCTCACTTTTTGAATGACTCTCGGGTTCACTCAAATTTTTGGGTAGGATTTCACACTTGTCTTCAAATTGGCTTCCTCTAATTGACCAATTTCCTTAGAGATCTTTCAAGTTCACAAGATCAATAGTTTTCTTCGGGGTGAGTGACGTTATGTGACTCGATAGGCGGACAGCTTTTTAAGTGAGCACAAGAAGCCAAGAATTATCTACGAAAGTGGAAATTTTGAGTATTAGCACGAGGTCCTACAAACTCAAAGATTAGTAATTACTTAAGTAGGGAAATTACCTAAGAATTACTAATTAGAAGTAGTAAAATTAAGAAAGAATTTCGAAATTAGTGGAAGGAGGAAGTTTTTGAAGCTTTCCTACTTTAGTTTGGAGAAGACCAATCCCCTTTCCCTAGCCCGTTAGGAATTTGGTCCCCCCCCCTTTCCTTGTCCAAATAGAATTTCAACTCCTTGAAATTTCTCCCTTTTGGATTGGGAGTTGTTTCCTTCTTGGACTAGACTTAGGGTTTCCTATTCTCCTCCTTTCTCCTCCCCAAATTTGGCCTCCCTAACACTTTAGGCCTTCTCCCACGTTTTCACAATTCTCTTTTCAAGAACAACAAATTAAAGTTCAAGAACTTCAAGAATTCAAGGCAATCTTGTTAAGAACGTTTGAGGATTCAAGAACAACGTAAAACTCTTCAAGAACTTCAAGATTTTCAAGATTTATTCGTGCACTTTCAAGAATTTCAACTAGAGTTTCAAGATTTCAAAGATTATCGGTTTCAAACGATCAAGAACTTCAAGATTTGGTTCAAGAACGTTTCTTTATCAATCAATCTTCAAGACTTTAATCCCTAGATGATTCAAGAACTTCAACAACACAAATTTTCGATTTTTCTTTCTTCTCTTTTTTTCTTTTTTTTTTTTTCACGTTTTTTTTTCAAAAATGAAATTTAAGAATTAGAACCTAAAACTAAGGCACGAAGAACAGGATTGGGATTGTAGAAACAAACCCGTTCCAAGCTCTGATACCAACTGATGCAATATAATTGCTCTGATACCAACTGATGCAATATAATTGCTCTGATACCAATTGATGCAATATAATTGCTCTGATACCAACTGATGCAATATTAAACGCGGAAAAAAGAAAATAAAAGATAGAAGCAAGACACTCTATGAATTATCAAGACAACAAGTAGGAACTAGTCTACTTACCTTCTTGATGAAATCAAGGAGTACCTATGCTATACAAACGACCCTCAAGTCAACGATGGTCTTGCAAATTGTTCGATCAAATAAGGAACAAGTTCAATTTTGAATCACACCAAAATTGGACAAGTTAATCCACACAATTTTTGGGAGCAATGTTGCTGCCGTTTTTTATTGAAAATAATGTCAAAAAAAGGTGTCAAAATAATGAAGTGTTTAGGCTTATATAGGATGAGCCTTTACCTAACTCAACTAGGAAAAGAATAACTATTTAACCTAAATCAACTAGGAAAAAACTAATTAACAAAAAAGGCCACAATTTGGCTAATTTAAAGAATAGTCACGCAGGACTCCAAAGTAAGAATTAATGTCTTCCATAACCACACAATAGTACAACATAAACACAAATGTACATCTTCAACACAAGATTCGTTCATAGTAAGATTTATGGACGCTTGGCTCTTCTCCAAGCCTAACCAACGCCTTGCCTTGTCTTATTCAACATTGATGACATGAACGTAGCTTGATCAGGTTGTCCTGCATCATAACTTACCTTGCATGTTGGATATCTCAGCCCTTTTGCTTAGTTCTTCAACTTCTAGGTCTTAGTCTCAATGGGGGCTTGAAAGAGGGGAAAATTAGCTAGGGCTTTTCTCCAATTCTTTAATTTCTAGATTCTTTCTCCAATTTAGAACTTGAAAGGAGAAGAAATTGGCTAAAGTTGTGTAGGACTTGAGAAGGAGTTGCAGGTGGTCCTTTACTGGGTTTGAGTTTTAGAAAATGAAGAAAACTTGTCTAGGCCCCCTTTTATAGGTCAGGAAATAAGTGACACACGTGTCTGACGCCTACAGGTTTGCGGTAGCATTCTCGTCACATAATCAACATGCGGTTCGCATTTTGGACGTGAACCGTGGCTCGGAAATCTGTTACACTCTATGACACAGAAGGACAGATTTGCGCCTCGCATGTAAGAAATGCGATCGCATTCTTGTACCGCATTCTTGACATATATTTCTGCCCAGAACTCTGTTCCAGTCTGCGATACCTTATGTTCAAAATGCGATTCGCATACCATAAATGCGATCGCATAGCCGACCTCATTTCTGACATTAGTCCTAGCCCAAGACTCTGCCTTGTTCTGCGATTTCAGTGTTGGATATGCGGCCCGCATGTGGCTTTTGCGGTAGCATATCCAACTTTGCTCTTAAATGAGTTGAGGGAAGGTTGGGTCATCACTGTAGCAGCTCTTGCCAAACGAATTCCTCTAATCATGCTTGTAACTCTCCCCTCTTCTATAGATCAACATCGTTAGAAGTGTTGGGACATTATTGTAACACCAAGAAAAGCTCTTTCGAGGTATGAAGGCTAAACTCTTCTTCTAGTATCAGAATTTCCGAACCCTTGCAAAACTCCATCATTTGTAGTCGAACTTGAAACACTGTTGAGGTGGGATGTTCAAGCTAGTAAATTGATTCTCAAATTGCATAACGTGTCCGAACCCTCATGTGTTAAAGATTTCTATTGTAACTTGTACGAAATCAATATGATCAAATACTTATTTCTCATATGATGAAACCTTATGATTGATTGGAAAAGAACTCTTTGTACAAACTATTATCGTTCCGGGAATCTTAATTGTGGTATTGTGATTACACCTCCACCCGCATACATTAGGGGTGAGGCAGTAGGGCCGCTTTGTGTAGAATTGTAATATTGTGATTACACCTCCACCCCCATACATTGGGGTGAGGCAGCAGGGCCGCTTTGTGTAGAATTGTGGTATTTTGATTACACCTCCACTCGCATACATTGGCGTAAGGCGGCAGGGCCACTTTGTGTAGAGTTTATGGTATTGTGATTGCACCTCCACCCGCATACATTGGGGTGAGGCGGCATGGCCGCTTTGTGTAAAGGTGGTTACAGAGGATCCCCGACTTCAAATTTATAAATGTTATTCGAAGCTCTTAATAAATTTGCTTTGACTTTAATGGCTATCTAAGCCCTTTTATTGTTACCATGATTCATTATATTCAAGTTGTATTTCCAAGTCTTTGAATAGGTGTTTTGGTTTTCATACTAGTACTATTTGACATGTACTAACGTCCCTTTTGTCGGAGGCGCTGCATCTTTAACGGATGCAGGTGGTTCCACAGCGGGAGGCATTGACCAGTGATAGCGGTACACTCTATTCCAGCTCAAATTCAATTCGTGTTGAAGGCTCTTATGGTCCATGAATGTATCAACATGGACCCCATATAAATAATGACGCCATGTCTTCAATGCAAAAACTATTGTCGCGAGCTCTAAGTCATGTGTTGGGTAGTTCTTTTCATGATTCTTGAGTTGCCTAGAAGCATAAGCAATCACCTTGACATGTTGCATTAATACATGCCCAAGTCCGATTCTTGAAGCATCAATATACCACAAACCCATCTGTGCCCTCTGGTAGGGTCAACACTAGTGCCGTGTCAATCTTGATTTCAACTCCTGGAAGCTCCTTTCACAAGCATTTGACCATTAGAACTTAACCACCTTCTGCGTCAATTTAGTCAATGGAGAGGCAAGAGTAGAGAACCCCTCCACAAATTTCCTGTAGTACCCGGCTAAGCCCAAGAAACTGCGAATCTCCATTGGAGTTGTAGGTCTAGGCCAATTCTTCACCGCTGAAATCTTCTGAGGATCAACCTTAAAATTCCTTCTCGAGACAACATGACCCAAGAACGTGACAGATTCAAGTCAAAATTCACATTTCTAGAACTTCGCATACAACTGGTGCTGATACAGGATCTGCAAAACTGCCCTGATATGATCGACATGGTCCTCTTGACTTTGTGTGAATATAGAAGGATATCATCAATAACACTATCACAAAAGAGTCAAGAAAAGGCTTGAAGACTCGATTCATAAGATCCATGAAAGTTGCAAGGGGCATTTGTTAGCCTAAAGGACATTACCAGAAATTTAAAGTGCCAATATCGGGTTCTGAAAACTGTTTTCGGAATATCCTGCTCCCTGATCTTCAATTGGTGATACCAGTATCTTAATTCAATCTTGGAGAAGTACTTAGCACCCTGCAATTGGTCAAATAAGTCATCTATCCTTAGCAGCTGGTACTTATTTTTGATTGTGACCTTGTTGAGCTGCCGATAGTCAATACACATTCTCAGTGACCCATCTTTCTTCCTTAAATAAAAGGACCGGTGTGGCCCAAGGCGACCCACTCGGCCGGATGAAACCCTTTTATAACAAATCATTTAATTGTTCTTTAGCTCTCCATCCTGTAAGGTGAATAGATATAGACTGCGTTCCTGGCATCACATCAATCCCAAAATCAATCTCCCTATCTGGTGGAATCCTAGAGAGCTCATCCAGAAAGACCTCCGGGAATTCATTTACAACTGGTACAGACTCAAGTGTAGGTGCCTCAGCGTTGGTGTCTGTAACCCAGAACAAATGGTAAATACATCCCTTGTCGATCATCTTGGTGGTCTTAAGGTAAGAAATAAACCTACTCTTCGGCACTACATCATCCCACTTCCATCCAATAACTGTCTCCTTTAGAAATTCAAACCTAACGGTTCGGGTTCGACAATCAAGCTTAGCAAAACATGAATAAAGCCAGTCCATCCCCATTATTACATCAAAATCAACCATCCCCAATTCAATGAGATCGGCCATCGTGTCCTGACCATGCACCATGACAACATATTCCCTATAAACCCCCGCGGCCACAATAGACTCGCCAACTGGAGTAGATATAGAGAACGACTCATGAAGCTGTTCCGGTTCTATCCCAAATTCCATAGCAACATAAGGAGTGACATTTGATAAAGTGGAACTGGGATCAAAAAGAGCATATACATTATGGGATTGGACAGTCAATATACCTGTGACAACATCTGGAGAAGTTTATGAATCCTGACACCTCCGTAGCATAAAATTTGTTGGGCCCTCCCGAGTTCTAGGTACCACCCCTAGCTGCACCATGCCCTGCAGGCGTTGGAGTGCCTTGAGCTGGAAAAGGCGCTATGGATGTAGTAGCTGCAAAACTAGCTGGCTGTGTCGCACCCCTGCCCATGATCTAGTGGGACGAGTGGCAATACCTCTGAATAGGACCCCTCATACCGCACTCGTAGCATATAGGTAGGTCCATGAAGCAAACCCCAAAGTGCATCCTCCAACACTTAGGGCATGGGGACCTCCGCTCTTTGCTGGAATCTCCCTCCAGGCCGACCCTACAGGTGGGGTCCCCTATTGCCCTAACTGGGCCTGAAATGACTGTGCACTCATGGAAGACTGAGTGAATGACTGAGATAGCCCTGATGACCTTCCCCTAAATAACGTCCTACCACCACCACCACCGGAAGAACCACCAAAGTTGCCCGTGGACCGGCCTTAGTGCTACCCTCTCGCTCCATCCTATTCTTCAATTTGCAGGTCTCTGTAGCTTGAGCAAATGCCACCATCTTCCCATAGTTCATATCAGAATTCAAGGCAGCTGTCGCAATTGCATTAGTAACCAAGGGGCTAAGGCCCTGTACAGACCGGCGCACTCTAGCCTCCATAGTGGGAAACATGTGAATAGCGTACTTGGACAGGCGTGAGGACTCCATATGCGACTCCCACGAATACATGCTACTCTGCTTTTGGCTCTCAAGCTCCGCGGCATGGGCCGCCTTAGTCTCGGTAGGCAAGAAATGATCCATAAAGGTATTGGTGAAATCATTCCACCTCGCCGGAGGGCTCCCCTCCTCACGGGACTCCTCCCACATCTCAAACCAAGAATAGGCCACCCCTTTCAACCGGTAGGAGGCCAACTCCACTCCCTCCGTCTTAGTAGCACGCATAACTCGGAGAGTCTTGTGTATCTCATCAATGAAGTTCAGAGGGTCCTCCTCGGGATTAGTACCCATGAACAATGGAGGATCTAATTGAAGAAACTTGTTCACCCTGGAACTAGCAGATTCCTCTGGCTGACTGGAAGAAGTAGGCACAACATTCTTTGTGCTTGAGAAGCCACTATCCGAGCCAGCATCTGTATGGCTCCTCTAAGGTCCCTGTTAGAAACACTGGGACCGGAAGCTGGGGCTGAAGGTGGATTTGGGATATAAGTTGGAGGAACCGTTGCACCCTCAGTAGGTGTAGGAACTGGTGCAGTCTGAGCAGGAATAGTAGAATCAGCCGGTGTGTAATTGGGGGAATATCCTCACCCCTCGGGTGCTCACCTGCATCATCAAATATAAAATCAACTGCCACTCCTAGGGTGACATTGGATCCTTGGCCAGTTATTGCCTTCTTCATAGGCGCCATGTAATGAAAGTAAAAGCAATGCACAAGTTAAAGGAGGAACAATCTTACAATCAGCATTATCGCACGATCGAGAACATCAAAGAAGGGTATTATTCCTAAATTTCCAAGTAGCCTCCTAATTATAGACGTGGTCGACAGCACACCGATAAGAAGGCTCTACTGGACACGACTCTGAGACATCCTAGGCTCTGATACCAAGTTTGTCACGTCCCGACCTCGGGGAGCGCGGCCGACGCTCAACCGAGATAACTCGACCGAGCAAGCCTGTTAAATTTCCTTCTACCCAAACTCACCCATGAATAAAGAGGAGATATATTCTATTAATTAAACACTGAGAGGATTTCAGAAACAACCCCAACTCCATTACCATTTCTTACTCTATTTATAGGTCTCAAAATACAAACACTTTCATAATTTGAAGTGGAACATGTAATACACATACGACATTACTAGCTCGACTTTCCCAACAGCAATACTCAACCCACACTATGTCTATGGAGCCTCAAATAGATACAAAAGAGTAAAATGGTAGTGCCGGTATCAGGGCTCTAGCTATACCACAAAACATAATACACACGGAACAAAAGATGCACAACTCGAAATGAGTGGGGCTTACCAAGTCGATCTGATCGACCCCCACAGCCTAGAGCTAGTCAGGCATCAAGGGCATCGATAGGTGTTTTTAGTCAAGGTGGTTCACTTTACCCTAGGTGTTCTAATTGTTGTAGACACTATTTGAGTCGATGCCAGTTAGGTGTAGATGCATGTTATGTTTGTTGTGAGTTAGGCCATTTTATGAGAGGTTGGCCGTCTAGGGGTGGTAGTGGCGTAGCTCAACTAGCAAGATCAATTTCAGCTTCTTCAGTACCGGCATGTCCCCAAGGGAAAATTTCTCAAACACCAGCGGGCCATGGTAGAGGCCGAGGTAGAGCTTCAACTACAGGTAGTCCCCAGAACTGCACCTATGCTCTGATTGGTCGTTAGGATCGGGAGGCTTCACTAGACGTGGTTATAGGTACTTTATCAGGGAATTCTCATAATGTGTATGTGTTGATAGATCCTGGTTCTAAGCTATCATATGTTACTCCCTTTGTTGCTACTAAGTTTGGGATATGATGCAATATAATTGCTCTGATACAAACTGATGCAATATAAAACGCGGAAACAAGAAAACAAAGGATAGAAGCAAGACGCTCTATGAATTATCAAGACAACAAGTAGGAACTAGTCTACTTACCTTCTTGATGAAATCAAGGAGTACCTATGCTATACGAACGACCCTCAAGATAAATACGAACGACCCTCAAGATAACGATAATCTTGCAAACTGTTCGATCAAATAAAGGAACGAGTTCAATTTGGAATCACACCAAAATTGGACAAGTTAATTCACACGATTTTGGGAGCAATGTCCTACCATTTTCTGATTGAAAATAATGTCAAAAAGGTGTCAAAATAATGAAGTGTTTAGGCTTATATAGAATGAGCCTTTACCTAACTTAAATAGGAAAAGAATAACTAGTAACCTAAATCAACTAGGAAACAACTAATTAACAAAAAGGCCACAATTTGGCTAAGTTTAAGAAATAGTCACGCAGGACCAAACAAATAAGAATATGTCTTCCCTAGCAATATAATAATACAACATAAACACAAATGTACATCTTCAACTTCTAATTTCGTCCATAGCCAAATTTGTGAATGCTTGAAGGCTTGGCTCTTCTCCAAGGCTAACCAATGTCATTTCTTGTCTTGATAATTCATAGAGCGTCTTGCTTCTATCCTTTATTTTCTTGTTTCCGTGTTTTATATTGCATCAGTTGGTATCAGAGCAATTAATGCATCAGTTGGTATTAGAGCTTGGAACGGGTTTGTTTCTACAATCCCAATCCTGTTCTCCGTGCCTTAGTTTTAGGTTCTAATTCTTAAATTTCATTTTTGAAAAAAAAACATGACAAAAAAAAGAAGAAGAAAGAAAAACCGAAAATTTGTGTTGTTGAAGTTGTTGAATCATCTAGGGATTAAAGTCTTGAATATTGGTTGATAAAGAAACGTTCTTGAACCAAAAATTGAAGTACTTGGTCGTTAGAAATCGATAATTTTGAAATCTTGAAACTCTAGTTGAAAATTCTTGAAGGTGCACGATTAAATCTTGAAAATCTTGAAGTTCTTGGAGTTAAAATTGAAGTTCTTGAAGAGTTTTACGTTGTTCTTGAAGAGGTTCTTGAATCCTCAAACGTTCTTAACAAGATTGCCTTGAATTCTTGAAGTTCTTGAAATTTTAATTTGTTGTTCTTGAAAGAGCATTGTGAAAAACGTGGGAGAGGGCCTAAGAAGTGTTAGGGAGGTCGAATTTGGGGAGGAGAAAGGAGGAGAATAGGAAACCCTAATTCTAGTCCAAGAAGGAAACAACTCCCAATCCAAAAGGGAGAAGTTTCAAGGAGTTGAAATTCTATTTGGACAAGGAGAGGAGGGGCTAATTTGTGTTGGAAAAGG
>MCJB01035086.1:51377-68460 GCA_002018475.1 Nicotiana obtusifolia | reverse complement strand
AGGGTTAGGGAGAGGGGATTGGTCTTCTCCAAACTAAAGTACGAAAGCTTCTAAAACTTCCTCCTTCCACTAATTTCAAAATTCTTTCTTAATTTCACTACTTCTAATTAGTAATTCTTAGGTAATTTCGCTACTTAAGTAATTACTAATCTTGGAGCTTGTAGGACCTCGTGCTAAAACTCAGAATTTCCACTTTCGTAGATAATTCTTGGCTTCTTGTGCTCACTTAAAAAGCTGTTCGCCTATCGAGTCACATAACTTCACTCACCCCAAAGAAAACTACTGATCTTGTGAACTTGAAAGGTCGCTAAGGAACTTGGTCAATTAGAGGAAGCCAATTTGAAGACAAGTGTGAAATACTATCCGAAATTTTGAGTGAACCCGAGGGTCATTCAAAAAAAGTGAGAGAGAATACTTTTGACTAACCTTAACACATTCTCTAGTCTTGTTTCTTTTGCAGGTACATGGCTACGGAAGGAGTAAAGGTTGTGACTGACATTACGTTGGCCGCCCTCTTGGCCGAATTAAGGGCAATTAACAGCCGATTGGGGAACATAGAAAGATCCTCTAGTAATAAGAAGCACGCCGGAGAAGGAACTAGTGATGGTTCTACCTTAAGACCTAAACATGATGGTACTGTTTGTGAGGTGAGAGTGATGAGGAGATTGAGGAAGATAAGGGAGCTGATTTTTTTGAGTGTGACGATGAAGTTTCTACTAATGTTCACCCCTTGCCTAGTGTTGTTAGTGATGTTTTGCAGGAATACAGGGACATGTTTCCCGAGGAGATACCGAGTGGACTACCTCCATTGAGGGGGATAGAACACCAAATTGACTTTGTTTCGGGGTGACAAATTCCGAACAAATCCGCATCTCGAATCAATCCACAGGATACTAAGGAGTTGCAACGACAAGTGGATGAGCTACTGAATAAGGGGCTAGTTCGAGAGAGTCTAAGTCCGTGTGCTATACCCGTGATCTTGGTTCCAAAGAAAGATGGCACCTGGAGGATGTGTGTTGATTGCCGAGCCATCAATAAGATAACGGTAAAGTATCGTCATCCTATCCCTAGGTTAGATGACATGCTAGATGAGTTATGTGGTTCAAGTATGTTTTCTAAGATTGATCTTAGGTCCGGTTACCACCAAATCCGTATGAAACCGGGTGATGAGTGGAAAACTGCATTCAAGACCAAGTTTGGTCTATATGAATGGTTGGTGATGCCTTTTGGTCTCTCGAACGCACCTAGTATGTTCATGCAATTAATGAATCATGTGCTTAAACCGTTTTTTAATAAGTTTGTGGTTGTATACTTTGATGGTATCCTGATTTATAGTAGAAGTTTAAATGACCGTGTTGATCATTTAAGGAAAGTGTTTGAAGTATTAAGAGCCGAATAGTTATAGTTAATTACAAGTAGTGTGCCTTTTCTGTAGAGAAAGTTGTATTTCTTTGATTTGTTGTAAGTGTTAATGGTGTTGAAGTAGATGAATCTAAGGTAGAAGCTATTAGAGACTGGCCTACTCCTACTGCTGTTTCACATGTTAGAAGTTTCCATGGACTAGCTAGTTTCTTTCTACAGGTGCTTTGTTAAAGACTTTAGCACCATAGCAGCACCACTCACAGAGTTGGTGAGAAAAGACACTACTTTTGTGTGGGGGGAGCCGCAAGAGGGTGCCTTCCAAGAGTTGAAACGTAGGCTTGGTTTTGCCCTGTTGTTACAATTACCTGATTTTAGTAAGGAGTTTGAAATTAGTGTGACGCCTCGGCGGTGGGAATTGGAGGTGTTCTTATGCAAGATGGGAAGCCTATTACCTATTTTAGTGAAAAGTTGAAGGGGCCTGCCTTGAATTACTCTACGTACGACAAAGAGTTGTATGCCCTCGTGAGAGCTTTAGCTCATTGGCAACATTACCTATGGCCTAAGGAATTCGTAATTAGGAGTGATCATGAGTCCCTCAAACATCCTAGGGGTCAAGAGAAACCAAATAAACAACATGCCAAGTGGGTAAAGTTCATTGAGAGTTTCCCTTACGTGATTCATTACAAGAAGGGAAAGGGGAATGTAGTAGCTGACGCACTATCTAAGAAGTTTTCTTTGGCTATCACGTTAGCATCTAGGTTGATGGGTTTTGAGAGTATTAAGTCTATGTATGAGCATGACCCTACAATTAAGAGTGTGTATGATGCAATTGCTAGTGGGCAGCGAATTGAGAAGTATCAGTGGCATGATGGGTACCTATTTAAGAAGGGGAGAGTTTGTATACCCGAGTCCTCGTGGCGAGAGTTGCTGGTGCGTGAGGTGTATTGTGGGGGCTTGATGGGACACTTTGGGGTAGATAAGACTTTAGCTATATTAGGGGAACAGTTCCATTGGCCTAAGATGATGTGATATGTCGAGAGAATATGTGGAGCGTGTTTTGAGTGTAAAAGAGCTAAGTCTAGGTCTAATAATCATGGTTTGTATACTCCCTTACTCGTTCCTACTAGTCCTTAGGTAGATATCTCGATGGATTTTGTGATGGGTTGCCGCGATCTAGGGGTGGTCATGATAGCATTTATGTGGTTGTTGATAGGTTTTCTAAGATGGCTCATTTTATTCCTTGTAAAAAATGTGATGATGCACACCATGTTGCTTCTTTGTTCATTGCTAATGTATTAAAGTTGCATGGTGTGCCTCGAACTATTGTTAGTGATAGGGATGCTAAGTTTTTGAGTAACTTTTGGAAGTGTCTGTGGGGTGCTCTTGGCACCAAACTATTGTTTTCTACATCACATCATCCACAGACTGATGGTCAAACTGAGGTTGTTAATCGCACCTTCGGAGCTCTTCTTCAAGCTTTGACCAAAGGGAAGTCCGGCACTTGGGCTGTCCGATTACCCATTATGGAGTTTGCATATAATAGAACTGTTCATCGCATGACTAGCATTACTCCATTTGAATGTGTTTATGGTTTTAATCCTTTGATACCACTTGATCTTGTTCCTTTGCCGAGAGATGCAGTTATTAGCGTTGATGGAGAAAACCGGGCAGCTGCGTTGTTCGAATTGCCTGCTAAGGTGAGGAAAACTTTGGAGGATGCTTATGAAAAGGTAGCGGTCAAAAAGAATAAAGGAAGGAAAAAGCTGGACTTAAAGAAAGGTGACTGGGTTTGGGTGCACTTCCGAAAGGAAAGATTTCCGAACCATAGGAAAGGGAAGTTAGCTCCGCGGGGAGATGGACCATTTCAAGTGTTGCAGAAGATCAATAATAATGTTTATGTCATAGATCTGCCCGATGATTATGCTGTCTCTAAGATATTCAATATCACTGACTTGACTTCTTGTGTTGCTTTGAAATATGAAGAAGGTTCGATTTCGAGGAACAAATCTTCCCAAGAAGGGGAGAATGATGCAGGTCAACCTGATCAAGCTACGTTCAAGCCATCAATATTTGATAAGACAAGAAAAGGCATTGGTTAGCTTTGGAGAAGAGCCAAGCGTTTGGGCATTCACAAATTTGGCTATGGACGAAATTAGAAGTGGAAGATGTACATTTGTGTTTATGTTGTATTATTATGTAGTTATTGAAGATATTAATTCTTATTTGTTTGGTCCTGCGTGACTATTCTTTAAATTAGCCAAATTGTGGCATTTTTGTTAATTAGTTGTTTCCTAGTTGATTTAGGTTACTAGTTATTCTTTTACTATTTAAGTTAGGTAAAGGCTCATTCTATATAAGCCTAAACACTTCATTATTTTGACACCTTTTTGACATTATTTTCAATCAAAAAACGGCAGCACATTGCTCCCAAAATCATGTGAATTAACTTGTCCAATTTTGGTGTGATTCCAAATTGAACTCGTTCCTTTGTTTGATCGAACAGTTTGCAAGATCATCATTATCTTGAGGGTCGTTCGTATAGCATAGATTACTCCTTGATTTCATCAAGAAGGTAAGTAGACTAGTTCCTACTTGTTGTCTTGATAATTCATAGAGCGCCTTGCTTCTATCCTTTGTTTTCTTGTTTCCGCATTTTATATTGCATCAGGATAGAACCAAAAGCATAGACCTTTTGAGGTAGCCACCTCAGTTTGTGATTCAGTAGTAGCTAGGCGTGTTCTTAGAGGTTGCACTGTTGTGATTGGCGACAGTAGTACTACAACTGACTTGATTGAGTTAGAAATAGTTAACTTTGATGTTATACATGGTATGGATTGGTTGTCTTCTTGCTATGCTAATGTTGACTATTCCAGTTCAATTTCCCAGAAGGGTCAACTATAGAATGAAAAGGTGTGTCTGCATCGCCAAAAGGTAGATTTATTTCGTACCTTAAGGCGAGGAAGATGATCGCCAAGAGATTCTTATATCATATAGTTCATGTTCGAAATGTAGAGGAGGGAACACCGACTCTTGAATCAGTTCCAGTAGTGAATGAGTTCTATGACGTATTTCCATATGAGCTTCCAAGTCTTCCTCTAGAGCGGGAAATTTACTTTCCCACCGATATAGTGTCAGGTACGCAACCAATATCTATTCCTCCTTACAGGATGGCACCAACAGAATTAAAGGAACCTAAGGAGCAGTGAAAGATCTGTTAGATAAGGGTTTCATTAGACCCACCACTTCTCCTTGGGGAGCACCAGTCTTATTTGTGAAAAAGAAGATGGCTCCCTACGTATGTGCATAGATTACAGGCAACTGAAAAAGATCACGATCAAGAGCAAATAACCCCTTCCCAGAATTGATGACTTGTTCGACCAGCTTCAGGGTGCTAAATGATTCTTGAAGATAGACTTGAGATCAGGCTACCATCAAGTTAGAGTCACTATACGGGAGAAGATGTAGATCACCAGTTGGATGGTTCGAAGTCGGTGAAACCGAGTTATATGGTCCAGATCTGATCCACCAAGCCATTGAGAAGGTAAAGGTGATACAGGAACGATTGAAGACAGCACAAAGCAGGCAAAAGTCGTATTCCGATGTCCCACGTCATGATTTGGAGTTTGAGGTTGATGATTGGGTGTTCCTGAGAGTCTCACCAATGAAGGGTGTCATGCGTTTTAGGAAGAAAGGTAAGCTGAGTCCAAGGTATGTCGGTCCGTACAAGATCCTTCGACGAATCGGACGTGTTGCTTATGAGTTAGAGTTGCCATCCGAATTAGAATGTGTCCATCCGGTATTCCATGTATCTATGTTGAGAAAATGTATCGGAGATCCTTCTCGGATCGTCCATAGCAAAGATGTACAGATTTTGAAGGATCTAACATATGAAGAAGTGCCAGTGGCTATACTAGACCGACAAGTCCGTAAGCTAAGAACAAAAGATGTACCTTCCGTTAAGGTATTATAGAGGAACAGGAACGTGGAAGAAACGACATGGGAAGCAGAAGAAGAAATGCAGTCCAAATATCCTTATCTGTTCCAAAATAAAGATAACGAGGATGCTAGGGGAACACGGGAAGCATCCGAAGGTTAAACAGCCATATGTGGTAAGTAATGACCGAAATACTCTTTCTTAATATAAATGATGATATGCAGATCATGTACATGTCTAGAAATTTGCGTACTCTTGTAAGGCTATGCGTTGAATTAAATCCCCGTACACTTTTACATTCGAGGATGAATGTTCCTAAGGGGGGGAGAGTGTTACAACCCGTAATTTCGTATATTAGACCACGTCGTAAGATAGTCTATATGTATAGAGCCTAAGAACCGGAAGAGTTCAAAAAGTCAAGAAAAGAGAAAAGGGCTTCGCAAAGCTGGGTTTGCTACCGCAAAACCCACATGTGAGCCGCATTTCTCGCACTAGAATCGCAAACTGAGACAGATTTCTTGGCAGAAATCTGTGTCAGAAATGCGGTGAGTATGCGACCGCATACTGAAAATGCGGACCGCAAATCTGGCCTTCTCCATCGCAAACTGAGACAGATTTCTGGGCTGAGATTTGCGACCAAAATGCGAACCGCATGTCATTTCTGCGGCGAGAATACGATCGCAGATTTGACAGACGTCAGACACGTGTATTATTTATTTTCCAAATTAAAGGGCTAGTATAAAATGCTCCAAGGTCGGCCAAGAGAGTTATTTCATCTTCATTCCAGACCTCCACAGTGAAATAGAATCCCTACGACCCCTTCTAAAAGAACCCCATGAACCCTAATTAAATTTCTCTCTTCCAAGTTCTAAATTGAGAGTAAAAGCTATAGATTGAAGAAACTAAGGAGAAACCCTAACTGATTCCCTCTCTTCCAAGCCCTAATTGGGAGTAACCCTAGAAATTGAAGAACCAAGGAAGAGGGCTAAGTTATCCAACATGCAAGGTAAATTACTACACTCTCTCCTACATTCCTTCTCTTGGGGATTCTTGGAAATCCATTCTATGCATGTAAGAACTCATGGGAATGGTGAATGGAAGCCATGAGTTCAAGTGAATTACTGCTAATGGACTGGGTTATGGTTGATTTGGGTTGTTGTTGAGCTGCATGTGTTACTACTATGTTTGTGATGTTTTAGAAGAAGAAGGGTGTGGAGAAGCACCATACGAATTTAGGGGATTGTGATTAATGATAGCTATAACGTTTAGAGGGTAACGGTTGAATTGTTCTTTATTTGTAGACTAAGGAATTGTAACAATTGCGTAGCTTGAGGAACCGGTGCAGTACATACCAGGTATGTAAGACTATACCACTCTTTCTTTGCACGACTCCAATTATACAAATGCAATGAACCTCCGAGCCCTCAAGATACTCTATTCTTAGAAGCTAGGAGTGCTTATATTGTTTCCCCTCTTATGGGAGAATTGATGTGGTATTGTATCTTCGATCTTACGTCGTCATGAAAGTATGATTTATAAGAGTCCAGCATGCATTGTGTATGTTTCATCCTACCGACCCTTATGAAGGCCAGGCATGTTATTACCGAGCCCTATGAAGGGCGGGTACGTTGTCACCGAGCCTAATACGGGCGGGTATGATATGACACTGATGAAGCCCACAGAGGCAAATGTATATGATGATGAGTCCCAAAGAGGCGTATATATATATAGACATGATGATTTTAAAAAGGATAAATACATGTATATGCATATGCACATCAGGCATTTCATGGTCAGTCGCCTTCAGAGGCATTCAGATGGTACAAGTTGTATGTTTCTTATTCCGATGCTTACTACTATGCTTGTATTACGTTATATGTCTTGCATACTCAGTATATTATCCGTACTGACATCCTTTATTTGTGTACGCTGCATGTCGTGCTGCAGGTCCAGGCAGGCATATAGACGAGGCTCCCCCACCGCAGTAGGCTATTAAGTTCAGCAGATATTGGCGAGATCCCTCCTTCGGACCTGCCGTAGTTTTGGTATGCATTTTGTTATAAGCATTATGGGAATGTTGGGGCCCTGTTCCGACATAAGTTGCATGATGTATGTTCCAGTAGAGGCTCACAGACAAGTGTTGGTTATGTATAGACAATAGACTATGGGTTGACTGATGTACAGTTAAATTGCCTTGTCGGCAGACGTATGTATTTTGTTGTATGGTTTTGCATTGCCGCCTTGTTGGCTATATTATGTATATAAGTATGTTCATATCATGGTATGATATTTCAGTTTATTATGATTATTGTTCGAGATTGTGTGTGAATGAAAAGCCTTATAGATAATAAGGAAAGTTAGGTGAAGGGTACGCCGGCGCCCGTTGAGTAGGGTCCGGTGCCAGTCGCGGCCCTCCGGTAGGGTCGTGACAGATTTGGTATCAGAGCAAGGTCGTTTCCTAGGGATTGTCTATGAGACGTGTGTAGTAGAGTCCTGATTATGGGTGTGTAGCGCGCCACATTTATAATCAGGAGGCTGCCTAACATTTAGGGTTGTTACCTTCTTTTTAAATCTAGATCGTGCGTAGAGCTGAGTCGTAAGCGTTCGTCCCTAACATTCACCTTGTTTACTTACAGTAATGCCTTCGACTAGGAAGCAAGCAAATAGTAGACGGCTTGATACAGATGCCAGAGAGGGTACCAGTCAGGTGCCCCAAGCTAGAGAAGGCCAAAGTGAGCCTCTAAGTGAGGATATTAGAAGCCACCTAGCATCTCCAGTTCCTTTATCTGGTACTACAGACCAGGACTTGAGGAATGCAGTACAGTTGTTGACTAGCTTGGTAGCTTCTCAGGCTCAGAGGCAGAATACCGGTGCTACTGAAAGACCGGTTGGTGCGAGGGTTCGTGAATTTATTAATTTGGACCCTCCAGTGTTTACCGGGTCTGATCCTAAGGAGGACCCGCAGACTTTTATTGATTAGATAGATCGCACACTGCGGGTTATGCATGCTAGTGACACAGAGGCAGTAGAATTTGCTTCTTATCGGTTACGGGATTTAGCAGTCTTCTGGTATGACAGTTGGGAAAGATACAAGGATCCGAATGCTCCCCCACCTGTGTGGAATGAATTTTCTGAGGCGTTCCTTCGCCACTACTTGCCAGTTGAGGTACGACGAGCTAAAGCTAATAAATTTTTGAACCTTAAACAAGGAAACATGAATGTGCGAGAGTACAGTATGCAGTTTGATTCTTTGGCAAGGTATGCTCCCCATATGGTGGCAGAGATGAGCGATAGGGTTCATTTTTTTGTTCATGACCAGATTGGGACCACATTTAATAAATGAATGCACGACAGCTTCCTTGATAGAGGGCATGGATATCTCCCGTATTCAGGCTTATGCCCAGACCATAGAGGATCGTAAACGCCAGCAAAAGGTAGACAGGGAGCAGGATAGGAGCCAGCATAAGAGAACGAGATTCGCAAGGTATTCCAGTGACTTCAGAAGTAATGTCAAGCCCCAATTTTAGAGGAGTTCGGCACCATCTGTAACTAATGCTCCTCCATAGTTTCAGAGACCTCGATATGAACGATTTACCTATTCAGGTACAGGTAAGAGTTCGCGGGCCTCAGGCTCACAGCATCACAGATTTACTATTCAGAGGAGGTTCCTAATGCCTCGTTCTGATCAGTGCGGCAGGACCCACTTTTGACCGTGCCGTCGAGGTTCTGATACATGTTATTTTTGCGGACGGCCTGGCCATGTGATGCGGGATTGTCCTAGTAGAAGAGATGGTGGTATGGCTCAGCTGACTGGCTAGTACTTCCTCATTTATTCGACCTCCAGCACGGGGTTTTCAGCAACCAGCAGGTCGTGGTGGAGGTAGAGGTGCAGTGCCGAGTTCGAGTGGTATTCAAAATCGAATATATGCTCTAGTAGGTCGACAGGATCTTGAGTCATCTCCGGATGTCGTTACAGGTATATTATCAGTGCTTTCTTATGATGTATATGCATTGATTGATCCCGGATCCACATTATCATATGTTACACCCCTTGTGGCTGATAAGTTTGATGTCGAACCTGAATCAGTAAGCAAACCCTTTGCGGTATCTACTCTAATAGGAGATCCTGTGGCTGTCAAGAGAGTATATAGAGGTTGCACCGTGACGGTTTGTAGTCGTCAAACCTCGGCAGATTTGTTTGAATTAGAAATGGTTGATTTCGATGTAATAATGGGAATGGATTGGTTGGCTTCATGTTATGCAAATGTTGACTGTCATACAAAGATGGTTAGATTTTCAATTTCCTGGTGAACCTGTCCTTGAATGGAAGGGGAACATTGCTACCCAAAAGGTAGGTTTATTTCCTACCTTAAGGCAAGAAAGATGATCTCCAAGGGTTATATCTACCATCTCGTTCGCGTTATGGACGCAGAGGCGAAGTCGCCTATTCTACAATCAATTCCCATAGTCAATAAATTTCCAGATGTATTCCCAGATGAACTCCCAGGTCTTCCTCCTGGAAGGGAAGTTGAGTTCGGCATTGATGTATTGCCTGATACTCACCCGATCTCTATCCCTCCATACAGAATGGCCCCAGGAGAATTGCGAGAGTTGAAGTTGCAATTAAAAGACTTGATGGAGAAGGGCTTCATTAGGCCTAGCACTTCACCTTGGGGTGCACCAGTCTTGTTCGTGCGGAAGAAAGACGGGTCGTTAAGGACGTGCATTGATTATCGACAGTTGAACAAGGTTACTATAAAGAACAAATATCCACTTCCAAGGATTGACGACCTATTTGACCAACTCCAGGGAGCCAAGTGTTTTTCCAAGATTGACCTACGTTCAGGGTATTTTCAATTGAGAGTCAAGGAGAAGGATATTCCAAAAACAGCCTTCCGGACAAGATATGGGCATTTTGAGTTCCTAGTAATGTCGTTCGGGCTAACAAATGCCCCGGCAGCTTTTATGGATCTAATGAATACTGTATTTAGGCCTTATCTTGATGTGTTAGTGGTTGTATTCATTGATGACATTCTAGTGTATTCCCGTTCAGAGACAGAACATATGGGCCACTTGCGGATAGTATAGCAGACCCTACGGGATCACAAGTTATATGCAAAGCTCTCCAAATGTGAATTTTGGCTGAACTCAGAAGCATTCCTAGGCCATGTGATATCTGACGAGGGTATTAGTGTCGACACTCAGAAGATCGATGCAGTGAAGAGTTGGCCAAGACCCATAACACCGTTAGAAGTCAGCAGTTTTCTAGGGCTAGCAGGATATTACAAGAAGTTTGTAGAAAGGTTTTCCTCTATATCAGTACCATTGCCTAAGCTAACACGGAAAGCCACCAAATTCCAATGGTCCGATGCTTGTGAACGTAGTTTCCAGGAGCTAAAGAATCGGTTGATCTCCGCGCCAGTGCTTACTCTTCGAGAGGGAACAGAAGGGTATGTGGTATATTGTGATGCTTCAGGTGTAGGTTTACGATGTGTATTGATGCAACATGGAAAGGTAATTGCTTACGCATCAAGACAATTTAAGAAGCATGAAAAGAATTATCCAACCCATGATTTGGCATTGGCTGCAGTAGTATATGCCTTGAAGATATGGCGGCACTACTTGTACGGCGTCCATGTTGACATCTACACAGATCAAAAGAGTCTACAATATATCTTTAGTCAGAAGGAGTTGAAATTGAGACAACGACGTTGGCTCGAGTTACTGAAAGACTACGACGTCGAGATACTGTATCATCCGGGTAAAGCCAATGTTGTGGCTGACGCCCTCAGTCGTAAGTTAATGGGAAGCTTAGTACACGTCGAAGCAGGTAGAAGGGATTTGACTAAGGAGCTTCATCAGCTGGCCAATATGAGAATCAAATTGTTAGACTTTGAGGACGAGGGTGTCACCGTGCAAAATACATCAGAATCATCTCTCGCAGCCGAGGTGAAGGCACGGCAATACAAAGATCCCACCTTGGTACGATTGAGAGAGGGCATTCAACAGGGTAAAATTTCAGCTTTTGAGATTGCAGGGGATGGAACAATAAGGTGACGAGGCCAATTATGTGTACCTAATGTGGCAGGGTTGCGAGAGAAGATTATGAGGGAAGTTCATCAATCCCGATAATCTATCCATCCCGGTTCGACAAAGATGTATCATGATGTCATGGAGCAGTATTGGTGGGATAGCATGAAGAAGTCTATTGCAGAATTTGTAGCCCAGTGTCCCAATTGTCAACAGGTAAAGATAGAACATCAGAAACCCGGTGGATTGCTTTAGAATATAGAAGTTCCAACCTGGAAATGGGAGGTGATCAATATGGACTTCATTATTGGATTACCTCGCTCTTATCATAAGTTTGACTCCATCAGGGTGATAGTTGACCAACTCAGAAAATGTGCCATTTTTTGCCAGTTAAGATAACTTACACAGCTGAAGACTATGCAAAGCTATATATCCAGGAGATTGTTAGAATTCATGGTGTGCCGGTGTCTATTATATCAAACCGAGGAGCTCAATTCATAGCTAACTTTTGGAGATCTTTTCAGAAAGGTTTGGGCATGCAGGTAAATCTCAGCACGACTTTTCATCCGCAAACTGATGGACAAGCTGAACGTACTATTTAGACGCTTGAAAACATGTTGCGGGCATGTGTCTTGGATTTCAAAGGGAGTTGGGATGACCATCTCCCACTCATAGAATTTGCCTACAATAACAGCTACCACTCCAGTACTAAGATGGCCCCATACGAGGTACTATACGGGAGAAGATGTAGATAACCAGTTGGATGGCTCGAACTCAGTGAAACCGAGTTATATGGTCCATATCTGATCCACCAAGCCATCGAGAAGGTAAAGGTGATACAGGAACGATTGAAGACAGCACAATGCAGGCAAAAGTCCTATTCCGATGTCCGACATCGTGATTTGGAGTTTGAGGTTGATGATTGGGTGTTCCTGAGAGTCTCACCAATGAAGGGTGTCATGCGTTTTGGGAAGAAAGGTAAGTTGAGTCCAAGGTATATCGGTGCGTACAAGATCCTTTGACGAATCGGACGTGTTGCTTATGAGTTAGAGTTGCCATCCAAATTTGAATGTGTCCATCCGGTATTCCATGTATCTATGCTGAGAAAATGTATCGGAGATCCTTCTTGGATCATCCCTATCAAAGGTGTACAGATTTCGAAGGATCTAACATATGAAGAAGTGCCAGTGGCTATACTAGACCGACAAGTCCGTAAGCTAAGAACAAAAGATGTACCTTCCGTTAAGGTATTATGGAGGAACAGGAACGTGGAAGAAATGACATGGGAAGCAGAAGAAGAAATGCAGTCCAAATATCCTTATCTGTTCCAAAATAAAGATAACGAGGATGCTAGGGGAACATGGGAAGCATCCGAAGGTTAAACAATCCTATAAGGTAAGTAATGACCGAAATACTCTTTCTTAATATAAATGATGATATGCAGATCATGTACATGTCAAGAAATTTGCGTACTCTTGTAAGGCTATATGTTGAGTTAAATCCCTGTACACTTTTACATTCGAGGACGTATGTTCCTAAGGAGGGGAGAGTGTTACAACCCGTAATTTCGCATGTTAGACCACGTCGTAAGATAGTTTATATGTATAGAGCCTAATAACCGGAAAAGAGTTCAAAAAGTCAAGAAAAGAGCAAAGGGATTCACAAAGCTGGGTTTGCTAACGCAAAACCCACATACGAGCCGCATTTCTCGCACTATAATCGCAAACTGAGACAGATTTCTGGGCAGAAATCTGTGTCAGAAATGCGGTCAGTATGCGACCGCATACTAAAAATGCGGACCGCAAATCTGGCGCATAATGTGACAGATTTCTGGGCTGAGATTTGCGATCAAAATGCAAACCGCATGTCATTTCTGCGGCGAGAATACGATCGCAGATTTGATAGACCTCAGACACGTGTATTATTTATTTGCCAAATTAAAGGGCTAGTATAAAAGGTTCCAAGGTCAGCCAAGAGAGTTATTTCATCTTCATTCCAGACCTCCACAGTGAAATAGAATCCCTACGACCCCTTCTCAAAGAACCCATTCCTTTATGCATGTAAGAACTCATGGGAATGGTGAATGGAAGCCATGAGTTCAAGTGAATTACTGCTAATGGACTGGGTTATGGTTGATTTGGGTTGTTGTTGAGCTGCATGTGTTACTACTGTGTTTGTGAAGTTTTAGAAGAAGAAGGGTGTGGAGAAGCACCATACGAATTTAGGGGATTGTGATTAATGATAGCTATAATGTTTAGAGGGTAACAGTTGAATTGTTCTTTATTTGTAGACTAAGGAATTGTAACAATTGCGTAGCTTGAGGAACCGGTGCAGTACATACCAGGTATGTAAGACTATACCATTCTTTCTTTGCACGACTCTAATTATACAAATGCAATGAACGTCCGAGCCCTCAAAGATACTATATTCTTAAAAGCTAGGAGTGCTTATATTGTTTCCCCTCTTATGGGAGAATTGATGTGGTATTGTATCTTCGATCTTACATCGTCATGAAAGTATGATTTATAAGAGTCCAGCATGCATTGTGTATGTTTCATCCTACCGAGCCTTATGAAGGCCGGGTATGTTGTTACCGAGCCTCATGAAGGCCGGGTATGTTGTTACCGAGCCTAATGAAGGCCGAGTACGTTGTGACCTAGCCTAATACGGCCGGGTATGATATGACGATGATGAAGCCCACAGAGGCAAATGTATATGATGATGATGCCCAAAGAGGCATATATATATATATAGACATGATGATTTTAAAAAGGATAAATACATGTATATGCATATGCACATCAGGCATTTCATGGTCAGTCGCCTTCAGAGGCACTCAGATGGTACAGGTTGTATGTTTCTTATTCCGATGCTTACTACTGTGCTTGTATTATGTTTCCTGTCTTACATACTCAGTACATTATCCGTACTGACGTCCTTTATTTGTGGACGCTGCATGTCGTGCTGCAAGTCCAGGCAGGCATATAGACGAGGCTCCCCCACCGCAGTAGGCTATTCAGTTCAGCAGATATTAGCGAGATCCCTCCTTCGGACTTGCCGTAGTTTTGGTATGCATTTTGTTATAGGCATTATGGGCATGTTGGGGCCCTGTTCCAACATAGGTTGCATGATGTATGTTCCAGTAGAGGCTCATAGACAAGTGTTGGTTATGTGACAATAGACTATGGGTTGACTGATGTACAGTTGTTTTGCCTTGTCGGCAGACGTATGTATTTTGTTGTATGGTTTTGCATTGCTGCCTTGTTGGCTATATTATGTATATAAGTATGTTCATATCATGGTATGATATTTCAGTTTATTGTGATTATTGTTCGAGATTGTGTGTGTATGACAAGCCTTATAGATAATAAGGAAAGTTAGGTGAAGGGTACGTCGGCGCCCGTTGAGTAGGGTCCGGTGCCATTCGCGACCCTCTGGTCGGGTCGTGACAGTTGGCTATCCTTCGGCACCAAAAACTGTATGCCAAATTCTCAAAGTCGAATTCTGGTTGAGTTCGGTAGCATTTCTTGGACATATTGTATCATTAGAAGGCATCAAGGTAAATTGTCAGAAGATAGAGGCATTGAAGAATTGGCCCAGACGTACAAGCCAACTGAGGTACGTAGTTTATGGGTTTGGCTGGGTATTACAAGAGGTTCGTAGAAGGGTTTTCTTCCCTTGCAGTGCCACTGACTAGATTAACACAAAAAGCAGCCAAATTTTAGTGGTCAGAAGAACGTGACCGGAGTTTCCAGGAGTTTAAACAGGTTGATACTCCGATTCTTACACTTCCAAAAGGATCCGAGAGTTATGTTATTTACTGTGACACTTCTCAGATTAGCCTAGGTTGTGTGCTGATGCAGCACGAAAAGGTAATATGCTTCCAGACAGTTGCAAAAGCACGAGTAGAATTATCCTACACATGACTTGGAGCTAGCAACGATTATTCATGCACTGAAGATTTGGAGGCCTATCTCTAAGGCGTTCATGTTGATACATATATATATATATATATAAGTAGAAGGAGTTGAACTTGCGACGAAGACGGTGGTTAGAGCTTCTAAAGGACTACGACGTTGACATTCTTTACCATCCAGGTAAAGCTAATGTTGTAGCTGATGCTCTAAATTGTAAGTCCATGGAGAGTTTAGCTTACTTGCAGCCTTAGAAAAGGGAGTTAGCTCATGAAATCCATCAGTTAGCTAGTTTGGGAGTTAGATTGATAGATTTAGAGGATGCGGGAGTTGCAGTTCAGAATACAACTACCACTTGTTTTAGTCACTAAAGTGAAATAGAGGCAAAATGAAGTTCCAGTTCTAAATGAGCATAGTTAGGTAGCAGGAAAAAAGAAAAAGTCACCTTACAGAGTTACTAGTGACAAAGTCCTAGGATATAAAGATAGGCTTTGTGTTCCAGACATTGCAGGGTTACGCAAGCAAATTATGGAAGAGGCACATCATTCCAGGTACACCATTCATCCAAGCTCTTTTAAGATGTACCATGATCTTAAGCGGATTTACTGGTAGGATGGAAATAAAAGTGACATAGCAGAGTTCGTGGCCCAGTGTCCTAACTGCCAGCAGGTAAAGTTTGAGCACTAGAAGCCTAGAGATTTATTACAGGAGATAGATATCCCAACATGGAAGTGGGAAGTAGTGAATATGGACTTTATCACAGGCCTGCCTCGTAGATGGAGCATGTATGATTCTATTTGGGTTATAGTTGACAGGCTTACTAAATCAACTCATTTCTTGCCTGTTGGAACTACCTATAAAACAGAAGATTACGCCAGACTGTATATCGTGGAGATTCTACGCTTCCATGGTGTTCCCAGTATGTATCATTTTAGACAGAGGCACATAGTTTACAACTAACTTCTAGCGATCGTTCCAGAAAGGTTTGGGGACGCAGATGAACTTGAGTACAACTTTTCATCCCCAGACAAATGGACAGGCCAAGCGAACCATACAGACATGCGAGGACATCTTAAGGGTGTGTGTGTGTTATATTTCAAAGGCAGCTGGGATGAACACTTACCGTTGATAGAGTTTGCATATAACAATAGTTATCATTCCAGCATGCAGATGGCACCTTTTGAAGCTTTGCATGGGTGCAAGTGCAGATCACCCATAGGATGGTTCGAAGTTGGTGAGTCTCAGTTGATAGGCCCATATTTGATCCAATAGTGGATAAGGTTAAGGCGATCATGGGGAGATTGCTAGCAGCCCAAAGTCGACACAAGTCATATGCATATAATCGACGCCGAGATCAAGAGTTCCAGGTTGGCGATTGGGTGTTCCTGAAGGTGTCACCTATGAAAGGAATTATGAGGTTCAGAAAGAAGGGAAATATAGGTCCATACCAGATCATCAAATTAGTTCGTCATGTATCATACGAGTTGGACCTTCGAGCAGACTTTCATGAGGTACATCTAGTGTTTTATGTCTCCATGCTTCAGAAGGGTGAAAGAGATCTTTCTAGAGTTAATAGTTGATGATGTACAGATCAACGAGCAGTTGACTTATGAGGAGTTACCTGTTTCCATTTTAGATCGGCAGGTTCGTCGGTTGAGGATGAAAGATATTCCTTTAGCGAAAGTGTTATTGCGGAGCAATTATGTGGAAGATATGATTGGGAAGATGAGAAGGATATGAGATCCAGATATCCACATCTCTTCACTACTCTAGGTATGTAACAGATCTTTTCTTAATGCTTATGTATACCTCAGTCAACATTCGAGGACGAATGTTCTTAAGG